>JARQOD010004826.1:0-52095 GCA_033576555.1 Oophaga sylvatica
CTTCTCTTCAGTGTCTGTGATTCACAGTCTCCTTTGTTTGAAATATCAGTAGTGACCTGTCATTTAATGACTGGAGGTGGGTGGATGGGCTGGGGATTCACAGACTGGAGGCAGGAAGAGAGGCCATGAAATCACAAAAAGGATTGTCACACCGGCGACTTGCACAGATGGTAAGCACCAGCCTACGTACTGTGGTCACTGCTCAGCTCTCCCAAGTCTTTGGCTTTATTGCATAGCTGCCACTTGTAGCATTTCCAACACTACTGCATTTTTTTGCTGCTGTAAGTCTCCACCTGGTTGTAGGGAGTTGGGGCCACTTTCTACAGGTATTTAATCCCATCATTTCATGCTGAGATGAGACCCTCTGGCCTATACCCAAGCAGCAGGGAGTGTATTAGGCAACTCCTCCCACCATTCCTCACCTGATCTAAGGTTCTAGTTTGTATTGTTGTAAGGGGGTGAAGGAGTATTCCTGTTTTGCCCCACCCCTTAAGTGTGATTAATGTTTTATCATGTAAATACAGCAAAAACATAGAATTCACCGCACACACTATTGATTTTAGCTTTGCAAAATTATAATTTATTGTGCTCCACAATGATGAGTAAAGTGCCGTGAAAATGTAACAAAGATACCCCTACATTCAAATATACCCGACGTTTCGACTCATCCCGAGTCTTAGTCATGGGGTACTAGAGGAGAATGAGAGAAAATAATGGGGTGAGTATTTATAACAAAATACATAATATATACATAATAGAATATATATACAGAGAAATATATACAATATATCAAGGGATATGCACAACAGATAAATATAGATTATAGGCATAGAGAAAATTCCCGAAATTTTTTAATTGACAGATAATGTGCAACTGTAGTAATCACATGTCAATGTTATATATTGATATGAACCTACTATAATAATGTATATACATATCTCACACTCAACAAGAGCAAGATAAAGGGGAAGGGGAGAAAATACCTGAATGGTGGGTAGTACAGAGTGTGGGCACTCGTCACGATTAGATGACAAAAAATTGTAGCAGTGGTTATGAGACACTGGAACAAGAAATATAATATAGAATATAATAACTATAGAGGGGCTGTTCCCATTGGGACTGGTCCGGGTGGACTAATAGGTGTCTGTTTCTTCCCACCTGCCAGCTTCCTGCTATGCAGCATACATAGGTTGTTGATACAGGTAACCCTGCATTTACTTCTCTTTGATATTTGGCATTTATTTACAGACCAGACATATGTTTTGTCTATGCTTTTTGGTTCTCTGTATAACATTATATTATGTGATGTTCTTTACATATGTATAGCTTAGGGAACTTTAAGTGCATCCTGTTGGGACATTAGAGGAGGGCACTTTAGCATATAGTCTCTATAGCTAGGTAAGTGTAGTACTGTTGCGGGTCACTAGGTGGGGGAATACTAATGGGCCTTGTTAAGTATAGATGCCAGATGCTTGCGGAACGCACAAAATAAATATAATAATAGGTGCATTCGCAGCCCGGGGTCCACCGTGCAGGCAGAGCCTGCTGCTAGCAATATGGCGGTATAGCGAACTCTGTTACTTCACAGAGTCGCAGACATAGATGCTGTAGCACTATATGGCAGTATAAGCGAACTCTGCTACACCACAGAGTCGCTGAAGTAGAGACGCAGAAATAGAGACTGTGTCCTGTTAACACGACAGGGATACACAGATAACTGTTATGAATGTGCTAAGATGGTTTCTGAGCAGAGGCTCCCTTGGTGGTTACAGACAGTACTGAACCTTTCAGCGAGGAATGGCAATCTGGGTTCACTGACTGGTCTGATATAAGGGAGGTTCCCTCCCATGATGGTTGACGGTGATCAATTGTTCTTGTCTCAATTGTGGTGCCGGGTTCATTTGGAAGTTTGCTGAGTCTTGCCTGCATCTTCTGCTATCAGATAAGATATTTTCTGCTTTTATTATTGTGCTTACTTTTTTCATTGTTCCCTGTACTTCTGTGGAGGTCAACCAGGTCCCCTCCGGGGGCTTGTGCTCCCTCAGTTTATCTGAAGCCACTGTTATTTGTTCATTTTCTTTTTCCTGTTTTTTCAGTGGCTGCGGCTTGGTTTTGTTCACACTGAAATCTGATTTAGTGGGTGGCGAGATCGTGTGATCTCAGTATTTTTGTAATCAGAATTGTTGGATTTTTGTAGGGTTTTCTAGGTTGCAGAAAGTAATCTCTCCTGTCCTATCCTATTTAGTCAGCTTGTGGCCCCAGCTTTTGCTCATTCTATTTTCTGTCTGTGTTCATGCTTTCTTCTTGTCTAACCGACATTACATGTTTGGGGGCTTCCTATTTTCTTTGGGGATCTGCTCCGGGGCAGATAGCTTTCATCTTTCTGCCTTTAGGTGTAGTTATCGCTCAGGCTGTGACGAGGCGTCTAGGATCAACGTAGGAACGCTCCACAGCTACCTCTAGTTGTGTTGTTAGTTTAGGAATCTGCAACCCATTAGTTACCAACATCTCAAGTGTTCAGCTGCCCGGCTGTTGTTCCTGTCCTCCTCAGCTACCTAACATAACAGTATCACCGGCCAAACTGAAAATTATATGGTACTCACAGAAGGGAAAAATAGTGTGGAAACAAAAAAGTTGTCAGAGTTGTCAGAGATTTTTTTTTTCTGTTTGCTGCATTTTTTCCCTCTTTTTCTCTGGGTGCTGAGGAGTATTTTTTTTCTCTCTCAATGGAGTTTGCACAGTTGTCTGGCCATGTGGATCAGCTTGCCACTGAGGTTCGGAGTATTGCTACCTATCTTGCTAGGTTGTCGGTTGTGGGACCTAGGATTCCCATGCCAGATTTGTTTTTGGGGGATCGGGCTAAATTTCTGAATTTCAAAAATAACTGTAAGTTGTTTTTTGCCTTAAAGCCTAAGTCCTCAGGGAACGCAGCACAGCAGGTTCAAATTGTCATCTCTCTCCTGCGTGGCGATCCTCAGGATTGGGCTTTTTCCCTGACACCTGGGGATCCTGTTTTGAATTATATTGATGCATTTTTTCTGGCTCTGTGGTTATTGTATGATGAATCTAATGTCACTGATCAAGCTGAAAAAACCTTGTTGGCATTAAATCAGGGTCTTGAAGACACTGAGTTGTACTGTCAGAAATTCTGAAAGTGGGCAATCCTGACCAAATGGAATGATGATGCTTTGGCAGCCCTTTTTCGGAAGGGGCTGTCAGAGAATGTAAAGGATGTTATGGTGGGATTCCCTGCTCCCTCTGGTCTCAATGATTCTATATCATTGGCTATTCAAATTGACAGACGTTTCCGTGAGTGCAGAGGTATGCGTGAGATAGTGTTGCCTTGTGAGCCAGCTTCTGAGCCCATGCAGTGTGATAGAGTGACTTCTGGGGCACAGAGTCATGAGTTTAGAAAGCGCAATGGGTTATGTTTCTACTGTGGTGACGCCTCTCATGCTATTTCAGTCTGCCCTAAGCGGGGAAGACGTTTTGCACGCTCAGTTGTCTTGGGTAGTGTTCAGACTAAATTTCTATTGACTGTTACCCTGATTTGCTCCCTGTCCACATTTTCTGCTCAGGCTTTTGTTGATTCAGGAGCAGCTATTAACCTGATGTATTTTGACTTTGGCAAACGTTGTGGGTTTCCCATGATACCCCTGCGGAAGTCTATTCCCCTACTGGGCATTGATTCTACCCCTTTGGCAGAGAATAAACCCCAGTTTTCTACTCAGGTGATAATGAGGGTTGAACCAGATCATCAGGAGAGTTGGAAATTTCTGGTGCTATATAATCTGTGTGACATTATTGTACTAGGTTTCCCTTGGTTACAGTCTCATAATCCTGTTTTGGATTGGAAATCTGTGTCTGTGACCAGTTGGGGCTGCCAATGTGTTAATGCCGTCACTCTTGATTTTTCTGTCTCTCCCCAGTCTCAGGATGTTCCTGACTTTTTGACTGATTTTTCGGATGTATTTAGTGAAAGTAAATCTGCATCCTTTCCCCCTCACAGGAGCTATGATTGCGCTATTGAATTAGTGACTGGTGGTAAATTTCCTAAAGGTCGCCTTTTTAACTTGTCTGTTGTACCTGAACACGATGCTATGCGATCTTATATCAAGGAGTCATTGGAGAAGGGTCATATCAGACCATCCTCTTCACGGTTGGGTGCCGGTTTTTTCTTTGTGGCCAAAAAGGATGGTTCATTGAGGCCGTGTATTGATTATCGTCTCTTGAATAAGATCACTGTGAAGTATCAATATTCGTTACCCTTGATTTCTGACCTATTTTCCAGGGTGAAAAGTGCTAGTTGGTTAACCAAGCTTGACCTCAGGGGGGCGTATAACCTTATTCGCATTAAGCACGGGGATGAATGGAAGACGGCGTTTAATACCCCAGAGGGGCATTTTGAGTACCTAGTGATGCCCTTTGTACTCACTAATGCTCCTTCCGTCTTCCAATCCTTCATGAATGATATTTTCAGGGATTTTGTGGATAAATTTCTGATTGTTTATTTGGATGATATCTTGATTTTTTCTAATGACTGGGACTCTCATGTGAAACATGTTCGGACTGTGTTCCAGATTTTGAGAGAGAATGCTCTGTATGTGAAGGGATCAAAGTGTCTTTTTGGCGTACAGAAGGTCTCATTTCTTGGATCATTTTGTCTCCGTCTGTTATTGAAATGGACCCGGTCAAGGTTCAGGCCATCTGTGATTGGGTCCAACCTACTTCATTAAAGGCTCTTCAGAGATTTTTGGATTTTGCCAATTTTTATCGTAAATTTATTGGTAATTTCTCCGGTATTGTTAAACCATTGACTGATTTGACCAAAAAGGGTTCTGATGTGGTGAATTTGCCTCTGCGTTTCAGGAACTTAAGGAGAGATTCACTTCTGCTCCTGTTCTACGGCAGCCTGATGTTTCTCTACTGTTTCAGGTGGAGGTTGATGCCTCTGAAATTGGGGCAGGTGCTGTTTTGTCCCAAAGAGATCCAAAGACCTCTAAGAGTAACCCTTGTGCCTTTTTCTCTCGAAAATTTTCTCCAACTGAACGTAATTATGACGTGGGTATCCGGGAGTTATTGGCCATGAAGTGGGCCTTTGAAGAGTGGAGACATTGGCTGGAAGGAGCCAAACATCAGGTGGTGATCCTCACGGACCATAAGAATCTGATTTATCTCGAATCAGCCAAGCGACTTAATCCTAGACAGGCCAGGTGGGCCTTGTTTTTCACACGTTTTAATTTTGTGGTTTCTTTTCTTCCTGGCTTAAGAATGTTAAGGCGGATGCCCTCTTGAGGAGTTTCTTTGCGGACTCTCCTGAGTTATCTGATCCTACTGTTATTTTGAAAGAGGGTGTAGTTCTCTCCGCCATCTCGCCCAGTTTGAGACTGGCTCTGGAAGGGTGTCAGGAGGATAAACCTGAGCGCTGCACTATTGGGAAATTGTTTGTCCCAGACCAGTGGAAAAAAGAGTGTGTTGTTTGAGATTCATTGTTCCGCGTTGGCTGGTCATCCCGGGATTTTTGGTACCAGAGACTTGGTGAGTCGGTCCTTTTGGTGACTTACTTTGTCTCGTGACGTCAGGGAATTTGTGCAGTCCTGTGGGACTTGCTCTCGCTCCAAGCCTTGCTCTCGCTCTAGTGGTTTGTTAATGCTATTACCTGTGCCCAAGAGGCCATGGACCCATATCTCTATGGATTTTATTTCCGACCTCCCTGTTTCTCAGAGAATGACCGTTATCTGGGTAATCTGTCATAGGTTTTCCAAGATGATACATCTTGTGCCATTATCTAAGTTACCTTCCTCCTCCGAATTGGTGCCTTTGTTCCTTCAGCACGTGGTTCGGTTACATGGCATTCCGGAGAACATTGTGTCTGACAGAGAAGTCCAGTTTGTTTCCAGATTTTGGAGGACATTTTGTTCTAAACTTGATGTTCAATTATCTTTCTCCTCTGCTTTTCATCCTCAGACCAATGGACAAACCGAGAGAACAAACCAGAGCTTGGAGACTTTTTTGAGATGTTTTGTGTCTGCTGATCAAGATGACTGGATCTCTTTTTTGCCTTTGGCTGACTTTGCTCTTGATAATAGGGCTAGCTCTGCCACCTTGATGTCTCCATTTTTCTGCAATTTTGGGTTTCACCCTCGATTTTCTTCGGGACAGGCGGAGGCTTCTGTCTGTCCAGGTGTTGACTCTGTTGTGGAGCGAATGCAGCAGATTTGGGACCAGGTAGTGGAGAGGTTGTCTCTCTCTCAGGAGAAGGCACATTGGTTTGCCAACCGGCATAGGACTGATAGTCCTCGGTTTAAAGTGGGGGACTTGGTTTGGTTGTCCTCAAGAAATATTCCTATAAGGGTTGCATCTCCAAAGTTTAAGCCTAGGTTCATTGGACCTTATAAGATCATGGAGATTCTTAATCCTGTTTCCTTCCGTTTGCTTCTTCCTGGGACATTTAAGATCCATAACGTGTTCCACAAGTCCTTATTGAAGAGGTTTGTCGAGCCAGTGGTTCCTATGGCTGCGCCTCCTGACCCTGTTTTGGTTGAGGGATGGTCAGGAGAACAATTCTTGGGTGTTTGCTTTGGACATCCATGCTAGGAGACTGATCCGTGCCTATCACCAAGCTCATCCTGATCGGCCTGGTTGCACAAGTGAGGGTTCGGTGACCCCTCCTCAAGGGGGGGTACTGTTATGAATGTGCTAAAGATGGTTTCTGAGCAGAGGCTCCCTCTGGTGGTTACAGACAGTACTGAACCTTTCAGCGAGGAATGGCAATCTGGGTTCACTGACTGGTCTGATATAAGGGAGGTTCCCTCCCATGATGGTTGCCGGTGATCAATTGTTCTTGTCTCAATTGTGGTTCCTGGTTTATTTGGAAGTTTGCTGAGTCTTGCCTGCATCTTCTGCTATCAGATAAGATATTTTCTGCTTTTATTTTTGTGCTTTCTTTTTTCATTGTTCCCTGCACTTCTGTGGAGGTCAGCCAGGTCCCCTCCGGGAGGCTTGTGCTCCTCTCAGTTTATCTGAAGCCACTGTTATTTGTTCATTTTCTTTTTCCTGTTTTTTCAGTGGCTGCGGCTTGGTTTTGTTCACACTGAGATCTGATTTAGTGGGTGGCGAGATCGTGTGATCTCAGTATTTTTGTAATCAGAATTGTTGGATTTTTGTAGGGTTTTCTAGGTTGCAGAAAGTAATCTCTCCTGTCCTATCCTATTTAGTCAGCTTGTGGCCCCAGCGTTTGCTCATTCTATTTTCTGTCTGTGTTCGTGCTTTCTTCTTGTCTAACCGCCATTACATGTTTGGGGGCTTCCTATTTTCTTTGGGTATCTGCTCTGGGGCAGATAGCTTTCATCTTTCTGCCTTTAGGTGTAGTTATCTCTCAGGCTGTGACGAGGCGTCTAGGATCAACGTAGGAATGCTCCACAGCTACCTCTAGTTGTGTGGTTAGTTTAGGAATCTGCAACCCATTAGTTACCAACATCTCAGGTGTTCGGCTGCCCGGCTGTTGTTCCTGTCCTCCTCAGCTACCTAATATAAAAGATAACTGCTGTGCGAATAGAAGTCTGTGATCATGCATTCAGCAACGCAAGCAAGCAACTCCTCTCCTGGGAAGCTGATATTCTAGGGCTAATTTCAGCCAGGCCCTGAACACGTACATACAAATCTCACCGGAGGTGCCGGTATTCTAGGGACTTATTTCAGCCGAGCCCTAACCACATGCGTGCATGATCACACTGGCGCAAAGCACATAATGCAATTGATACTAGCGCATGGCCGCAGGGCCATGCAACCCTTTTATAGTAGCAACTACAGGACCTGCCAGAAAAGGACCAATGAGAAACTGTTCCAGAACGCATGTAGTTTCAGGACCTTCCTGGCGGACCAATAGGAGCTGCTGCAGTAACTGATCATGTGACCCCTGATGTCCAATGAGAGATCTTACCCTCGGCATGCTCAGAAGGGGAAACGCAGGACTTAGTCCTAAAGATGTCTGCTCGCCGCTGACCAGTACTGGCTACAATAGCGGAACCTGGAGAGGCAGCAGTAATCCTCTGCACAATGTTAGACTGTGCGAGATGCAGGAACCGACGTCTCTGCTGAGCAGAGTCCACTGCGGCCGGAGACGGATGGGAAACTGCAGCAGGGATGGTTCGAGATTCCCCTTTTGCAGAAGCGGGAACTCGACCCCTAACATTACCCCCTCTCCTAGGGCCCCCCCTTCTTTGGGCCTCACTACATTCAAAGGCAGCGATGAGCTGCGGAGCATGAATATGCTCGGCAGGCTCCCAGGACCTATCCTCAGACCCATAACCCCTCCAATCCACACAAAAAATTTTTTGCCCCGCACCACCTTGCACTCTACAATGGCGTTCACCTCGTGATCGTCCGTAGATGAACCCGACATCCTGTCAGATGACTCAGGCAACCGGGAGATGACCACTGGTTTTAGGAGGGACACATGGAAGGTGTCGGAGATACCAAGGCGAGGCGGAAGGGCTAAACGGTAAACCACAGGGTTCACCTGCTCGAGGACCTTGAAGGGATCCAAATAGCGGGGTGCCAACTTAGTGGACTCCACCAGCAGCCTGATGTTTCGGGCGGAGAGCCACACTAGGTCGCCAGGAGCAAATGTCAGAGCGGGACGCCGATGGGCATCGGCAGAAGACCTCATCCTCTCCTTGGAAGCCTGAATGGCATCCTGAGTGTGGTCCCAAATGTCCCGTGCCTCCACGGCCCAGTCTGCCACCCTGTAGTCTGCGGAAGACACGGGCAAGGGCACCGGTACCCGCGGATGCTGACCGTAGTTTAAGAGGAATGGGGTCTTTCCGGTGGAGTCAGCCACAGCATTATTTAAAGCGAACTCAGCCCACGGAAGCAAAGATGTCCAGTCATCCTGCCTGACTGAGACAAAATGTCGCAAGTATGTGACCAAGGTCTGGTTGGCCCTCTCTACCAACCCATTCGTCTCGAGATGATATGCCGAGGAGAGATTTAACTCAATGCTGAGTAGACGACACAGCTCTCTCCAGAACCGAGACGCAAATTGGGGACCTTGATAACTGACGATTTTGTCTGGCATTCCGTGTAAATGGAAAATATGCCTAATAAATAATGCTGCCAAGGCCCGTGTAGACAGTAACCGTGGTAAGGGCACCAAGTGCACCATTTTGGAGAAGTGGTCGGTTATCACCCAGATGATGGTACAGTCCCGAGACTTGGGTAAGCCCACCATAAAATCCATCCCGACCATCTCCCAAGGCCTGACTGCCACCGGTAAAGGGAAAAGTAGCTCAGCTGGCTGTTGTCGAGTGGACTAATGGCACAGGAGACGCACGCCTGAACATATTCTCTGACGTCACGGACCATATGTGGCCACTAGTATGTCCTCGCCAGCAACTCAGATGTCCTTTTCGCCCGAAAATGTCCACCCACCCTGGACGAATGTGCCCAAGAGAGTACCTCCGGTCGCAAATTGGTGGGCACAAAAGTCATGCCCGGAGGCACAGACTCAAGCGAAACCACAGTTCTTAGGCTCTCTGTGGGGACAATCAGCCGAGTCTCCTCCTCCACCTCCTCAGAGGACACCACGGAGCGAGAGAGGATATCGGCCCGAATGTTCTTCTCACCGGAAAGGAAATGGAGAGTGAAATGGAACCGGGAGAAGAACAGGGACCATCTGGCCTGACGAGAATTTAGCCGCTGGGCGGTCTGTAAATAGACCAAATTTTTGTGGTTAGTGAAAACTTGAAAGGGAAAGCGCGTGTCACGCTGTCTAATGATATGTATACAATGTCAGTAAACTATTAATACAGGAACAACACTCTATACAACAACTAGTATAGCAACATCAGCATGTAAGTATAGAATAGATTTACCTGACACGATATCTGCTGAACTCAGGGTTAATCTTGAGGACTTGATGAGCTGAAACAGGAAAGAGGTGGACCGGGATCTAACCTGACCCTAAACTGGGGTCCTAACTAATCCCTCACCTTGGTGGTACCAATAATGGTTCAGAGGTCCAAGTCTCCAACCTAACCCTGTCTCCTATCAGACCCTGAACCCTGTAATCAGTCCTAAGAAGGATCCTGACTACCACCAAAGGGATATGGGCTGATCTCAGCTAAATACACAGATTAGACATATAAGACAGACAGGATAACACTCGCTTGCATACACACTCAAACACCAAAGGAACATAAATGGTCTGGGAAATAAACTCTAACCAAGTTGAGCTTAGAACAACTAAGGAGCTCACAACTAAAGTCTATACAGATTCATTCCTATCTGTGGTCTGCATGAAGGTTTCACTGGCAACTCCCCAAGCAGACAACCAGGAATTTAAAGGAAACCAATCAACAAATAATCAATTGCAGCCGGGAGAAACTGCACCCAGTCCCAGCACCGAGCACAGACAGAATTAACTCCCTAGCTGCCAAACACAAAGAAACAGCAGCTCAGCTGTGAGAAGTCAAAATGTGCAACCGCGACGATCTTCGTGGCAATGCACACATGACAGTACCCCCCCTTCTACGAGGGGCCTCCGGACCCTCAGGGCCAGGCCTGCCCGGGTGAGTTCTGTGGAAGGTCCGAACCAAACGATCTGCGTTAACATCAGACGCAGGGACCCACGTCCTCTCCTCTGGACCATACCCCTTCCAATGCACCAAGTACTGAAGGGACCGGCGATTCAGACGTGAGTCAATGATCTTTGATACTTGAAATTCCAAGTTACCATTGACCAACACAGGAGGAGGAGGTAGAGGTGACGGTATGACTGGTGCCACATACCTTTTAAGTAATGACTTGTGGAACACATTATGAATTTTAAACGTAGGAGGGAGGTCCAGACGAAATGCCACAGGATTAATTATGGAACTGATCCTGTACGGCCCGATGAATCTGGGACCCAGTTTCCAGGAGGGCACTTTAAGTTTTATAATTCCTGGTAGACAACCATACCAGATCGTTCACATTCAGATCTGGACCAGAAACTCTCCTCCTATCAGCCATACGTTTGTAACGGTTCCCCATCGCACTCAGATTATTCAATACACCTCTCCACACAGAAGCAAGTGACGACGAGAAACGCTCCTCCTCAGGAACCCCAGAAGGGCCCCCCCCATTGAAAGTACAAAACTGGGGATGGAAACCATATGCCCCAAAAAACGGGGACTTACCAGTGGACTCACTCTGCCTGTTGTTAAGAGCGAACTCTGCCAGAGGCAAGAAAGAAGACCAGTCCTCTTGGTTCTCTGAGACAAAACACCGGAGATATGTCTCTAAGCTCTGATTCAGACGCTCTGTCTGACCATTGGTCTGCGGATGAAAAGCCGAGGAAAATGACAATTGCATCCCCCGACGTAAACAAAATGCCCTCCAAAATTTGGACACGAACTGAGACCCCCTATCTGACACCACATCAGAAGGCAACCCATGAAGTCTAACGATCTCCCTAATGAACACCTGCGCCAGAGTTTTAGCATTAGGGAGTGCAGGAAGAGCAACGAAATGTGCCATCTTACTGAACCTGTCAACAACCACCAGTATGACAGTATTCCCTGACGACGGAGGAAGGTCCGTAATGAAGTCCATAGATAAATGAGTCCATGGACGCTCCGGAAGTTTCAAGGGTAAAAGGGTCCCAGACAGACGGGTATGAGGGGTTTTAGAGCGAGCACACACCCCACATGATGCGACAAAAGTTATAACATCTTTATTAGCATTAGGCCACCAAAACCGGCGAGAAATGAGATCTAAAGTAGCCTTACTCCCTGGATGTCCTGCTAGAGCAGAATTATGATGTGCCTCAATAACCTTTTGTCTCAACAGATTTGGGACAAACAGTCTCCCTGGAGGTCCTGCAGGGGCGTCCCCCTGAGCCTCTAACACCTCCTCCTCAAGCTCAGAAAATACAGCCGACACTACCACCCACTCCTGAAGGATAGGACTCTGGTCATCCGTTTTCCCGGCCCCTGGGAAACTGCGAGACAAGGCATCAGCCTTTACATTCTTAGACCCCGGGCGATAAGTGACGACAAAATTAAACCTGGTAAAAAACAACGACTATCGAGCTTGTCTGGAATTCAGACGCTTAGCGGATTCCAAATACAACAGGTTCTTGTGATCAGTAATAACGGTAACCGGGTGGACTGCCCCCTCCAAAAAGTGACGCCATTCTTCAAAAGCTAACTTAATGGCCAAAAGTTCCCTATTGCCGATATCATAATTCCTTTCGGCGGACGACAATTTCTTAGAAAAGAAAGCGCACGGATGCCATTTACCAGGGGACGGACCCTGGGACAATATAGCACCCACCCCTACGTCAGACGCATCCACCTCCACAATGAACGGCTGAGATGCATCTGGTTGGATGAGAACAGGTGCCGAATAGAGTTGAGCGATACTTTCCGATATCCTAAAGTATCGGAATCGGAATGGTATCGCCGATATCACTAAAATATCGGCGATACCCGATACCGATACCGGAAGTCCCATGTAAGTCTATGGGAACAAAATATCGAAATTAAAAAAAACCCATTCTTGCCTTGTTGGTTAATTGTACATGAAGGAAAACAAGAAAGAGTAATGTAGAATGTATTGGGGGAGGTTGAGGAGACATTAAAGGCATAGATGTTTGACCCAATCCAATGGAATAGCATTAATTTTTTTTTTTAGGAAATACGTTCGGATTGACGAACAAATTGACAATGTTGTTAACCTTTTTTCTATTTTGTCAAATATGTCTGTTTCACAACTTCCATGGTCTTCACCTTTTTAACTTTTCACACACTTTCTCCTTCATAATTTTCAGCAGCATCATCTTTCTCATCAAATTATTCTTCATCTTCACCTTCTTAATCTTCTAAAACTTCTTGCTCTTCATCTTTTTGTTAACATTACTTATATTGTTCTTATTAAACAGTTATTATTCTTCATATTCTACTTCTTCATCTTCTTCCTATTCATCCTTTTCATCATATTCTTATTTGTGACAGACATTCCTGTACTTGTAATCTGTAAAACTCTGAATTTTCATCCTTCCGTTCTTGCTGTCACGAAAGATTTTAATTACAACAGTATTTGTCCGCGTTCAGTTTAGCCTGCAGCAGCATCAGGCATTTTCCAGGGGCACCACGAGGAGGAACGGACTCACCCCCATACACTGCTTAGTCTTCTTCTGCTTAGAATTTAGAGCATATATTTTGCTCTTCATTTTGGTCTTATACTTAATGTTCTTCTGCTTTTTGATCTTCTGCTTATTGTTCTTCTGTCTCTTGTTCTGTATCTTGTAGTTTGTCTTAACCTTCTTTGTCCTGTTGGTGATGGTACAAAAGCCAATGGAAGTAACGAGGACCAGCTGACTGTGCTGGAACCCGGAGGGTCAGCAGAAGGAAAAGAGCCAATGGCACAACCGAGGACCAGCTGACGTTACTGGGACAGGGTTACTAAGCAGGAGGTACCTGTGCTCCAAAGCACTACCAAGGACCAGCAGACGTTGCTGGAACTCGGATACCGACATGGAGGCACCTAGGCCAAAGGCACTGCGGAGAACCAGCTGACGGTACTGGAACCCGGATGGGTAGCAGAAGGTACAAGAGCCAATGAAAGTAACGAGGACCACCTGACTGTGCTGGAACCCGGAGGGTCAGCAGAAGGAAAAGAGCCAATGGCACAACCGAGGACCAGCTGACGTTACTGGGACAGGGTTACTAAGCAGGAGGTACCTGTGCTCCAAAGCACTACCAAGGACCAGCAGACGTTGCTGGAACTCGGATACCGACATGGAGGCACCTAGGCCAAAGGTACTGCGGAGAACCAGCTGACGGTACTGGAACCCGGATGGGTAGCAGAAGGTACCCATGGAAATTAAAGTTGAGGCAGCAGGACTGTTTGCCGTTCACACAGCAGGGGAACAGCTGACATTACTGAACCCCAGTAACACGGGAGCAAGTGTAGACTGTGCTAACAGCACTTCCGAGAAACAACGGCGGTTGTAACCCAGGGATGAGAAGAGAACATGTGAGCAGCAGGACGTTTGCCGTTCACACAGCAGGGAACAGTGACATACTGAACCCCATAACAAGACAAGTGTACTGTGCTAACAGCACTCAGAACAACTGCGGTGTTGTAACCCAGGATGAGAAGAGAACAGGGAGGCAGCAGGACTTTGCGTTCACACAGCAGGGGAACAGCTGACATACTGAACCAGTAACACAGACAAGTGTAACTGTGCTAACAGCACTTCCGAGAACAACTGGCGGTGTTGTAACCAGGATGAAAGAGACAGGGTGAGGCAGCAGGACTTTGCCGTTCACACAGCGGGAACAGCTGATTACTGACCAGTAAACAGGAGCAGTGTAGACTGTGCAACAGCACTTCCGAGAAACAACTGCGTGTTAACCCGGGTGAGAGAGAACAGGATGAGAAGAGAACGGGGAGGCAGCAGGACTTTGCGTTCACACAGCAGGGGAACAGCTACATACTGAACCCCAGTAACACGGAGCAGTGTGACTGTGCTACAGCACTTCGAGAAACAACTGCGGTGTGTACCAGGGAAAGAAGAGAACAGGTGGAGGCAGCAGACTTTGCCGTTCACACAGCAGGGAACATGACATTACTGAACCCCAGTACACGGGCAAGTGTAGACTGGCTAACGCACTTCCGAGAAACAACTGGCGGTGTTGTAACCCAGGTGAGAAGGAACAGGGTGAGCAGCGGATGTTTGCGTTCACACAGCAGGAACAGCTGACATTACTGAACCCCAGTACACAGAGCAAGTGTACTGTGCTAACAGCACTTCGAGAAAAAGCGTGTTGTAACCCAGGGATGAGAAAAACGGTGAGGCAGCAGACTTTGCGTCACACAGCAGGAACGCTGACATTACTGAACCCCGTAACAGGGCAGTGTGACTGTGCTAACAGCACTTCCGAGAACAACTGCGGTGTTGTACCCAGATGAGAAGAGAACAGGGGAGGCAGCAGGACTTTGCCGTTCACACAGCAGGGAACAGCTGAATTACTGAACCCCGTAACACAGGAGCAAGTGTTACTGTGCTAACAGCACTTCGAGAAAAACTGCGGTGTTGTAACCAGGATGAGAAGAGACATGGGGCAGCAGACTTTTGCCGTTCACACAGCAGGGAACAGCTGACATTACTGACCAACACAGGAGCAAGTGTAGACTGTGCTAACAGCATCGAGAAACAACTGCGGTGTTGTAACCCAGGGTAGAAAGAACAGGTGGAGGCAGCAGACTTTTTGCCGTTCACACAGCGGGAACAGCTGACATTACTGAACCCAGTAACACGGACAAGTGTAGACTGTCTAACAGCACTTCGAGAAACAACTGGCGGTGTTGTAACCCAGGATGAGAAGGAACAGGGTGGAGGCAGCAGGATTTGCGTTCACACAGCGGGAACAGCTGACATTACTGAACCCCAGTAACACAGGACAAGTGTACTGTGTAACAGCACTTCCAAGAACAATGGCGGTGTTGTAACCCAGGATGAGAAGAGAACAGTGGAGGCAGACAGGACTTTTGCCGTTCACACAGCAGGGAACAGCTGACATTACGAACCCGTACACGGAGCAAGTGTAGACTGTGCAACAGCACTTCCGAGAAACAACTGGCGGTGTGTACCAGGGTGAGAAGAGAACAGGGGAGGCAGCAGGACTTTGCCGTTCACACAGCAGGGAACGCTGACATTACTGAACCCAGTAACACAGGAGCAAGTGTACTGTGTAACAGCACTTCGAGAAAAACTGGCGGTGTTGTACCAGGAGAGAAAGAGAACAGGTGGAGGCAGCAGGACTTTGCCGTTCACACAGCAGGGAACAGCTGACATTACTGAACCCGTAACACGGCAAGTGTACTGTGCACAGCACTTCCGAGAAAACTGGCGGGTGAACCCAGGGTGAGAAGAGAACAGGGTGGAGGCAGCAGGACTTTGCCGTTCACACAGCAGGGAACAGCTGACATTACTGACCAGTACACAGGAGCAAGTGTAGACGTGCTAACAGCACTTCGAGAAACAACTGGCGTTTGTAACCCAGGGATGAGAAGAGAACAGGTGGAGGCAGCAGGACTTTTGCCGTTCACACAGCAGGGAACAGCTGACATTACTGAACCCAGTAACACGGAGCAAGTGTAGACTGTGCTAACAGCACTTCCGAGAAACAATGGCGGTGTTGTAACCAGGGATGAGAAGAGAACAGGGTGGAGGCAGCAGGACTTTTTGCCGTTCACACAGCAGGGGAACAGCTGACATTACTGAACCCCAGACACAGGAGCAAGTGTGACTGTGCTAACAGCACTTCGAAACAACTGGCGGTGTTGTAACCAGGATGAGAAGAGAACAGGGTGGAGGCAGCAGGACTTTTTGCGTTCACACAGCAGGGGAACAGCTGACATTATGAACCCCAGTAACACAGGGCAAGTGTAGACTGTGTAGCTTGGATGGTGTTGAAGGGTGGGGGTGGAGGGGCGTTCAACAGGGAACAGCTGCTTAACCAGTAAAGGAGCAGTGAACTGTGCAGCTTGAGAACATGGCGTGTGTAACAGGAAGGACAGGGGCGCAGATTTGCGTTCACCAGAGGGGAACAGCTGACATACTGACCAGTAAGAGCATGTGCGTGTACAGCTCGAGAAAAATGCGGTGTTGTACAGGTGAGAGAAGGGAGGCAGGGACTTTGCCGTTCACAGGGGACGTGAATTATGACCAGTAAGAGCAATGTAAGTGAAAGACTGGTACTGCGGGGAACCCGCTGACTTACTGGAACCGAGCAGTGTATGGATTGTAGCTTCAGAACAAGCGGGTAACCCATGAGAAAAAAGTGGAGGCAGCAGGACTGTTTGCCGTTCACACAGCAGGGGAACAGCTGACATTACTGAACCCCAGTAACACGGAGCAAGTGTAGACTGTGCTAACAGCACTTCCGAGAAACAACTGGCGGTGTTGTAACCAGGGATGGAAGAGAACAGGGTGGAGGCAGCAGGACTGTTTGCCGTTCACACAGCAGGGGAACAGCTGACATTACTGAACCCCAGTAACACAGGAGCAAGTGTCAAATGTGCTAACAGCACTTCGAGAAAAACTGGCGGTGTTGTAACCCAGGGATGAGAAGAGAACAGGTGGAGGCAGCAGGGACTGTTTGCCGTTCACACAGCAGGGGAACAGCTGACATTACTGAACCCCAGTAACACAGGAGCAAGTGTAGACTGTGCTAACAGCACTTCCGAGAAACAACTGGCGGTGTTGTAACCCAGGGATGAGAAGAGAACAGGTGGAGGCAGCAGGACTTTTTGCCGTTCACACAGCAGGGGAACAGCTGACATTACTGAACCCCAGTAACACAGGAGCAAGTGTAGACTGTGCTAACAGCACTTCCGAGAAACAACTGGCGGTGTTGTAACCCAGGGATGAGAAGAGAACAGGGTGGAGGCAGAGGACTGTTTTTGCCGTTCACACAGCAGGGGAACAGCTGACATTACTGAACCCCAGTAACACGGGAGCAAGTGTGTAGACTGTGCTAACAGCACTTCCGAGAAACAACTGGCGGTGTTGTAACCCAGGGATGAGAAGAGAACAGGTGGAGGCAGCAGGACTTTTTGCCCTTCACACAGCAGGGGAACAGCTGACATTACTGAACCCCAGTAACACAGGAGCAAGTGTAGACTGTGCTAACAGCACTTCCGAGAAACAACTGGCGGTGTTGTAACCCAGGGATGAGAAGAGAACATGGTGGAGGCAGCAGGACTGTTTGCCGTTCACACAGCAGGGGAACAGCTGACATTACTGAACCCCAGTAACACAGGAGCAAGTGTAGACTGTGCTAACAGCACTTCCAAGCAACAACTGGCGGTGTTGGAGCCCAGGGTCAAGGAGGATGTTTAAATACTAGATCAAGTATTTTCCTTGTTACGTGTCAATTAAAAATGTCTATACTCCAAACAAGAGAAATATAACCTTTAGTACCATAAGATGATGATTTTACTTTAAAAAATATATGTAAATTAATAATTGACAAACATAAACGCATACATTAACATGTTGAAAAGCAATGCAAACCACAATAAAAATCGGTTAAATAATCTGCTATACGGTTTTAAATAAAAGCATACAAGTACATATCAGAATCCATTAATGATGGATAAGTAACAGTATGTACACCATTTTCATTTGCTGAATAATATCACTAAAAAGTTTTTAAAAATATCTAAAATTTCCATCATGTAATACTGATAATATGTGCCAATCATTTATATTAACAAAAAAAAACCTTTAAAAAGTGCATAGTGAAAACAGCTATTTATGCCTGACTGTGGACTTGCAAGCATGACAACGGATAGATAAGGTATATATAGATGACACTGCATAGCCACAGATGGTGAATGGCGATGTAATACTGTACCTCAATAAAGTGTGCGTTACTACTACATCCTTATTTTTATATAGCTTTATAAAAGGTTACGTGCATGTATGGTTGCGCCTTTGTTTGGACGCACAGACTGGCTTCCTGCTGTGACGCGTTGGGTATTGGAGCGTCTGTACGTCTTATGACGCAGACTAACATTCACGGTGCGCATCGTTCATCATCGCAAGCGTACCGACAACACAAAGGCGTTGTCATGACTGCTTTACTCAGTAAACATGCACCTATGATGAAACATACACGCATGTGCCCTATTACATAACAAGCTACAAGAAAAATGCGTGTGAGGTGTGACACAGCTGTTTTGTTAAGGTACAGTATTATATCGACATTGTACAGGTGTCGCTATTCAGTCTGATAAATAGATATCATTCACCTATTCTATCAGTTGTCGTTCTTTCAGCACCACTTACAGGTATATATTTTGCTATTGTGACTATGCACTATTGACTTTACCAAGGTAATGCATGATTTTTGTTAGCGATTATCATGTTTACATGAAGGACCTTTATGATATGGGCTGTTAACTTTCTAATCAAATATGTATTTTTTAAAATTACACAAATATAAGTAATGTTGAAGAGGACTATTCCTACATGCATTGTTTGCACAATATTACAGGTGTACATCACGTCCCTTAATCAACATTGGATATTATATTTACTTGTATGCTTTTATTTCAAAGGCAAGAACACTGAAGTATAACCTTCGCACTGCAGCAGTTGTCAAAGTTCAACCCACATTATGCACTTCCAACATTGCAGTATTTGAGTCATCATGATGTGAGTTGGATTTGTCTAAGCTATGGAGTGACAAGGTTGACCATCAGTATCCTATAGCATAAGTAGGCTTTTGTGTTTGCATTTGTTTTCGACATGTGCATATCTGTAATAATATGTCACAATTATTTTGTTACAGATTTGTGACAAAGACAAATCATTTTATGGTTTGAAAGTTGACGTTTCAAATGTTTACAGCTTAGAAATCATGGTGTAGCCTCATATCTATGTGTAGCACTACACACTTTGAGATGTCATGTTTTTTTCACCATGATTAGGTAGCTAGCAGTAATTTTTGCCGGACACACAGCAGGGGAACAGCAGGCGTTACTGAACCCCACAAACACATCAGCGATTGTTTTCATCTGTGCATCTAACACTTCTGAGCAGCAACTAGCGCTGTTGAAGCCCAGGGTCAAGGAGGGTGTAGGCAGAGGCCTAGTATGAGACGTTTGAAGTTGAAGTTGTAGTTAGCAGCAGTAATTTTTGCCAGACACACAGCAGGGAACAGCAGGCGTTACTGAACCCCACAAACACATCAGCGATTGTTTTCATCTGTGCATCTAACACTTCTGAGCAGCAACTGGCGCTGTTGAAGCCCAGGGTCAAGGAGGGTGTAGGCACAAAATATTGAGTTATTGCCTTGTTACGTGGCCATTGCAAATGTATGTACTTCAAACAAGAATAAATGAATTTTACTACAACAATAAAATGATAAATTTCAATTACAAGAATAGAAAAATATTTATACTTGACAGTCCTCTGTGGTTGATAACGTTTAATGGCTAACTGAAAATATGGTAACAAATTCAAAGCTTTCGAGACTACTCAGGTGTCTTCATCAGGCTAAGAGTAAAGCCAAAAATGAAGAATCACATATTTCTACACACAACAGGACACAGGAATAGCTAAGACAAGTGAGGGAGGGACAAGTGAGGGGAGACCGGCAACAAAAAGGAGAACAAGGATGAATTATCAGCGCCACACAATCACAGATAAATTAATGAATTTACCTGTGGCAAAAGACTTTTGTTTGCCCGGTCATAGCATCATGGATATGGAATTACTGGTATTAAAATATAACTTCAAATATGAGAAACGTACAAAGGTTTCAGAATATAAGCTCATCATGACCTTTGACACTGTTAGTGATGGAATGAATAGATCACATGGATTTATGTCATTCTATATCAATTAAGGAATCTGCGTCTATGCCCTTCCAGGGTCATGAAAACCCAAAAAAATACGCCAATGAGAGGGCAATCAAACTTTCTATCCTTATCTAGGAACTGTTCCAATATTTATGTTCATCCCTGTGAGATAATGACAGTTCTGATACACGTCACTTACTTGTCTTACCTATTGCACTATTCCTGTGTCCTGTTGTGTATAGAAATATGTGATGCTTAATTTTTTTAGTTAGTCTTTCCCTGATGAAGAGACGTGAGTAGCCTTGAAAGCTTGCAATTTGTTTCCATCTTTTCAGTTATCCATTAAAAGGTATCAACCACTGCTGACTCTGAAGTCTAAATATTTTTCTATCTACTGGCTAACACGGTACAAACATACACATGTTTTCTAATTTCAAGAAGGAAAAATAAAGAAAATACAAATATAAACGCATATATGCACATGCCAAAAATAAATGGAACAACACAACACCCAAAAAATTGGTAACACAATATAGTGTTGTAAATTTAAGAATAAAAGTCCATTTTTTTTTTTATGAATAATGCTTAAGGAACGCTATGTTAAACCATAACATAGTGAAGACAATGGATTTTGTAATAGTCACTCATCATCATCATCGCAAATTTTATGTGACAGTCACAGACATTTCAATTATTTAAGTTCATAAAATCGTAACTTTCTATAGCATGTATGACATGTCCAGCATGGACTCATCAATGTGATTGATGACACAATAATGTACAATAAAAAATAACCATTTAAAAAAACATTAGGCATTGTTTGTCACAATTTAAGTGTGTGCCTGCAAGTGTAGGTGAAACAAAGGCTACGGATAGCAAAGGTATATTCTATGTCTGTATCAGACAGTGGACAGCCTCTGATGGGTAATGCCGATGTTATACTGTACGTCAATAAAGTCTGCGGCTGAAATCATGCATTTTTTGCTTGTAGAGTGTTGAAGAGGGTAAAAGAATGTCTGGTTGCGCAAAGCTTTATCCGTCAACACTACCTTCCTACTGTCACGCGTAGGGTAGGGTAGCGTGTGGCAATTAGCTGACTATCAAATGTGAGGTTAGGCTGCGTTATTGCGCACTAGGGACGCAAAAAAAAATACAGCAGTAATAATTTAATGTGTAATACTCCACCTATGACAAACAAAAAAATTACGTTCCCTCTTTAACAATGTACAAGACTAACAAGCCTAATGGTTGACGCTGACTTAATTGAGATACAGTATTACATCAACATTGTCCATGAGTAACTATGCACTGTGATACCTATATACCAGTATTAATTTATATCTCTTGTGGTTGTTTCAACAGCACTTGCAGGTATAACTACCTATTGTCAGTATGCATGATGCACTTTCTAGATGTAATAATTTATTATTGGACATTATTACCATGTTTACATGCTGGCCATTTCATATATGGTGTTTGAAGTTACAGTTGGCATCAGTATGTGTATTTTATAATGTCTGTCATAAATAAAACTCGTGATGATGATGATGAGGATTTAATGATTCGTACATCCATTGACTGCATTATCTTACAGGTACAGATAAAGTTCCTTAAAAAGCATTAATTCATAAGTCTGAAATGTACTTTTATGCATTAATTTCAAAATGTGAAGAGTAGACTATGTTTTATTTTTTGTTACCATTTCTAATAGACATGTGCAGATATGCGCTGTGATGACAAATTATTATTTGTCCATATTTGTCATAAAAATTTATCATTCTAGGCCTGCAAAACTTCACAATTTCATGTTTTCAGCATAACAAGCAGGGTGACGGCTCTTCCCTATTTGGAGCATGTTGGTCATGTGTTTTTCTGTCCATGTGTCGGGAACAGGAGACTTCTTGCCGTTGACACAGCAGGGGAACAGCTGGCGTTACTGAACCCCACTAACAGTAGAGCTTGTGTTTTGTTCTGTGGACACGACACTTCTGAGCAGCAACTGGCAGTGTTGGAGCCCAGGGAGTAGAGTTCAGGTGGTAGAAAGATGAACATAACAGGAGACATGGATAACGTTGCGAACCAGTTATTTAATCTGAAAACGGACAGACAAATTCTGCCGAGATCCATGCCTTGTTCATTTTCAGAAAAGTAAGCCGGTCTACATTATCGGAGGATAGTCGCATGCGATGGTCTGTTAGTACACCACCTGCAGCACTAAAGACGCGCTCCGATAATACACTGGCAGCAGGGCAAGCCAGCACCTCCAATGCATACTGGCTAAGCTCTGGCCATGTATCCAGCTTAGAGACCCAAAACTTGAATGGGGAAGAGCCATCTGGGAGTACACTGAGAGGCAAAGCCAAGTAGTCTGTCACCATCTGACGGATACGTTGCCTCCCGCTGACTGGAGCCCTCTCGGATGGTGTAGACATTTGTGGCGCTGCCACAAAACTTTGCCACATTTTTAACATACTGGTCTTTCCCTGTGCAGAGGCACTGCGTGTGCTCCCTCTTGTTGCAGAGCTCTCTACACTGCCTCGACGCACAGAGCTGCTTTGTAAAGCAGTAGCAGCAGCAGTGCTCTCGGCAGTAAGGTAGAACATTAGGGATTGCACCAGTGTGTCTTGGTACTCCCGCATTTTACGCTCCCGGTTCAACGGTGTGATGAGGCTTTTGACGTTGTCCCGGTAGCGAGGGTCTAGGAGGGTGTACACCCAATAATCAGACGTCGTGAGAATGTGGGCGATGCGGCGGTCGTTTCTTAGGCACTGCAGCATGAAATCAACCATGTGCTGCAGACTCCCAACTGGCAAAGAAACGCTGTCCTCTGCAAGAGGCGTTATCTCTGCCTGCTCTGCATCACCCCACCCTCGCTCTACATACTGACTAGAGCGTTGTGTACCTCCCTCTGGAGCGATGTCTTCCTCCTCCATTGACTCCTCCTCCTCATCCTCCTCACAAAGTGAGCCCTGCCCAGCCCTTTGTGAGGAACCACGTTGCGCTGACTTTCCAGAAGGTGATGGAATTTGTGACTCCTCATCCTCCACCTCTTCCAAAACCTCATCCCTTATTGCTTGCAGTGTTTTTTGAAGCAGGCAGATAAGGGGGACAGTCAGGCTGACTAGTGCATCATCTGCACTCGCCATCCGCGTTAACTCATCAAACGCACGCAAAACGTGGCACATGTCCTTCATAGTGGCCCACTCATTAATGGTGAAGTGTGGACGGCGCAAATTGCGTGTTGATTGCGCCTGATGCAGCTGATACTCCATAACTGCTGGCTGCTGCTCACACAACCGCTCCAACATATGTAACGTTGAATTCCACCTGGTGGATACGTCACATATGATGCGATGTTCAGGAAGGCGCAATCTGCGTTGCAGAGCTGCAATGCGCGATCTGGCCATGCTGGAACGTCGCAAGTAAGCGCACTCTAGGCGGACCTTGTGCAGCAGTGCATCAAGATCCGGATAGTCCCTCAAAAAACTCTGCACGACCAAGTTGAGCACATGTGCCAGACATGGTATGTGAGTGAGGTTGCCAAGGCCCAGAGCTGCCACCAGATTTCGGCCATTGTCACACACTACCAAGCCTGGCTGGAGATTCGCTGGCAAAAACCACACGTCGCTCTCCTGCTTGATGGCATTCCAGACCTCCTGCGCTGTGTGGCTTCGATTCCCCATGGGAATTAATTTCAGAACGGCTGTTGCCGTTTGGCCACGGCTGTGCTCATATCGGTCGCATCAGGTAAGCGTCCACGGATCCATGTGGAGGTAGACCGTGACGGCTCCTGCAGCGATGATTCTGAGGAACTGGAGTAGGAGGAGGAGTCAATGTGGACAGACTTTATTCCGGCAATCCTTGGAGTTGGCAGAACACGTACAGCGCCACTCGCAAGATCTGTACCTGCTCCACAACATTCACCCAATGGGCAGTGAGTGAAAGGTATCGTCCTGGCCATGGGTACTGGTCCACGCATCGGTGGTCAGGTGGACCTTGCTACTGACGGCGTTTAGTAGCGCATGTTTAATTTTTGCCTCAACATGCTTTTGCAGACCAGGGACGGCTTGCCTGCTGAAATAAAATCGGCTGGGCACATTGTATTGTGGGACTGCCAATGCCATTAATTCACGGAAACTGTCAGTCTCCACCAGCCTGAATGACAGCATTTCAAGGGACAGGAGTTTTGCAATGCCAGCATTCAGAGCCTGTGCTCGTGGATGGTTTGCCGAGTATGGCCGTCTTTTATCCCATGCCTGTGCTACCGATGGCTGTTTTGTGGCCTGGGTGTGTGAGGATGACAGGGAACTTGCAGCTGTGGGTGGAATAACACTGTGTCTCTGGACAACAGTGACAGAGGTTCTTCCATGGCGATCCTTTGAGGAAGCCTTACCAGCTGTGTGTGAACTGGAGGAAGAGGCTCCAACAGGAGCTGAAGATGTAGGTGCTGCTGTAGGTTGGCCTACATCTCCAGTGTGTCTTTGTAACTCAACAAAGTGCTTTGACCGCACATGTTTCCACATATTTGTTGTATTAAGGTTACTGACACTTTTACCTCTTTTAATTTTTTGATTACACAGCTTGCATTTTACATAGCAAATATCATCTGCAACTGTATCAAAAAAGGACCACGCAGAGCAAGTCCTGGGAGCGCCCGGTTTGGCTGTTGTAAGAGAACTGCTCCGAACGGGTGCCAAACTGGAGGCTACAGGCAAGCGAGTCTGCAGCCTACCTCTCCCTACTGTTTGGACCGTTGGTGCAATCTCTTCCTCAGAGCTGCTCCCACCACCTTCCTGTTCCTCACGCCATGTTGGGTCTTGGACCTCATCATCTCCACCACTACCCTCTTCCAACACCTGCTGTTGTTGGGTGGTCTGGCCAGCACCATGCTCAACAGAAACTGGCAACTGAGTCTCATCATCATCAGATGCGTTCTGCGGTGTGCTGACCATCGGCACTGGCTCACCCGCCTCTTCAGATTCAGAGAGACACAGCTGTTGCGCATCACTGCATAATGCCTCTTCTTCACATTCCAGAATGCTGCTTGGCTGGGCCCCTGTTTCCAAGCCAACAGATTCTGAGAACAGAAGCAGAGACTCAGCTGGCTCCTGTACAGAGCTCTCTGACTGCCTGGGCAATTTGGCAGGCGGTGAAGAGACTGATGGTTGTTCAACAGTGCTGTGGTCCTGAGAGGAGGTGGAAGGTATTGAAGTCGATGCATTGGCTGCCATCCAACCAACAACGGCTTCAATTTGTTCTTCACGCAGCAGGGGGGTACGCTGAGCTCCTACAAAAGTGCGCATAAAGGAACGCTCACGGGGAAAACTGGTGGATGCTGTGTCACTGGGTGCGGCAGCAGCCACAGAATCCCCACGTCCTCTCCCTGCTGCAAATCCACGGCCTCGACCACGACCACGTGCCTTACTCACTGACTTCTTCATCTTGGTAGATTGATAAAGAAAGTCAGAAAAGTTAAGGCCTAAGTGTGGTTATTCCTCACAGACTACAGTGAACCCTGCAGACAACTGTTCAGTATCTGTGAAAGGCCCCTTTGTGTACTTCTATAGTGTTTGCAACCAATGTATTGTATACGGATGGAAGCGCGTCACACTAATAGATTAGATTTTTTTCCACTAAAATGGAGCAGCACCAATTAGAGAAAAATGTGAAGGATGAGGCAGTGACACACGCTCAGCAGACTACAACCGGCAGTGGTTGAAGTACAAACTGGAGCGTAATCTGCACTCACAAAATGAAAAGCTCACAGACTACAGTGAACACTGAAACACAACTATTCACTATCTGTGAAAAGCTCCTTTGTGTACTTCTATAGTGTTTGCAACCAATGTATTGTATACGGATGGAAGCGCGTCACACTAATAGATTAGATTTTTTTCCACTAAAATGGAGCAGCACCAATTAGAGAAAAATGTGAAGGATGAGGCAGTGACACACGCTCAGCAGACTACAACCGGCAGTGGTTGAAGTACAAACTGGAGCGTAATCTGCACTCACAAAATGAAAAGCTCACAGACTACAGTGAACACTGAAACACAACTATTCACTATCTGTGAAAAGCTCCTTTGTGTACTTCTATAGTGTTTGCAACCAATGTATTGTATACGGATGGAAGCGCGTCACACTAATAGATTAGATTTTTTTCCACTAAAATGGAGCAGCACCAATTAGAGAAAAATGTGAAGGATGAGGCAGTGACACACGCTCAGCAGACTACAACCGGCAGTGGTTGAAGTACAAACTGGAGCGTAATCTGCACTCACAAAATGAAAAGCTCACAGACTACAGTGAACACTGAAACACAACTATTCACTATCTGTGAAAAGCTCCTTTGTGTACTTCTATAGTGTTTGCAACCAATGTATTGTATACGGATGGAAGCGCGTCACACTAATAGATTAGATTTTTTTCCACTAAAATGGAGCAGCACCAATTAGAGAAAAATGTGAAGGATGAGGCAGTGACACACGCTCAGCAGACTACAACCGGCAGTGGTTGAAGTACAAACTGGAGCGTAATCTGCACTCACAAAATGAAAAGCTCACAGACTACAGTGAACACTGAAACACAACTATTCACTATCTGTGAAAAGCTCCTTTGTGTACTTCTATAGTGTTTGCAACCAATGTATTGTATACGGATGGAAGCGCGTCACACTAATAGATTAGATTTTTTTCCACTAAAATGGAGCAGCACCAATTAGAGAAAAATGTGAAGGATGAGGCAGTGACACACGCTCAGCAGACTACAACCGGCAGTGGTTGAAGTACAAACTGGAGCGTAATCTGCACTCACAAAATGAAAAGCTCACAGACTACAGTGAACACTGAAACACAACTATTCACTATCTGTGAAAAGCTCCTTTGTGTACTTCTATAGTGTTTGCAACCAATGTATTGTATACGGATGGAAGCGCGTCACACTAATAGATTAGATTTTTTTCCACTAAAATGGAGCAGCACCAATTAGAGAAAAATGTGAAGGATGAGGCAGTGACACACGCTCAGCAGACTACAACCGGCAGTGGTTGAAGTACAAACTGGAGCGTAATCTGCACTCACAAAATGAAAAGCTCACAGACTACAGTGAACACTGAAACACAACTATTCACTATCTGTGAAAAGCTCCTTTGTGTACTTCTATAGTGTTTGCAACCAATGTATTGTATACTGATGGAAGCGCGTCACACTAATAGATTAGATTTTTTTCCACTAAAATGGAGCAGCACCAATTAGAGAAAAATGTGAAGGATGAGGCAGTGACACACGCTCAGCAGACTACAACCGGCAGTGGTTGAAGTACAAACTGGAGCGTAATCTGCACTCACAAAATGAAAAGCTCACAGACTACAGTGAACACTGAAACACAACTATTCACTATCTGTGAAAAGCTCCTTGTGTACTTCTATAGTGTTTGCAACCAATGTATTGTATACGGATGGAAGCGCGTCACACTAATAGATTAGATTTTTTTCCACTAAAATGGAGCAGCACCAATTAGAGAAAAATGTGAAGGATGAGGCAGTGACACACGCTCAGCAGACTACAACCGGCAGTGGTTGAAGTACAAACTGGAGCGTAATCTGCACTCACAAAATGAAAAGCTCACAGACTACAGTGAACACTGAAACACAACTATTCACTATCTGTGAAAAGCTCCTTTGTGTACTTCTATAGTGTTTGCAACCAATGTATTGTATACGGATGGAAGCGCGTCACACTAATAGATTAGATTTTTTTCCACTAAAATGGAGCAGCACCAATTAGAGAAAAATGTGAAGGATGAGGCAGTGACACACGCTCAGCAGACTACAACCGGCAGTGGTTGAAGTACAAACTGGAGCGTAATCTGCACTCACAAAATGAAAAGCTCACAGACTACAGTGAACACTGAAACACAACTATTCACTATCTGTGAAAAGCTCCTTTGTGTACTTCTATAGTGTTTGCAACCAATGTATTGTATACGGATGGAAGCGCGTCACACTAATAGATTAGATTTTTTTCCACTAAAATGGAGCAGCACCAATTAGAGAAAAATGTGAAGGATGAGGCAGTGACACACGCTCAGCAGACTACAACCAGCAGTGGGTTGAAGAACTAACTGGAGCGTGATCTGCACTCAAAAAATCAAAACCTCACAGACTGCAGTGAACACTGAAACACAACTATTCACTATCTGTGAAAAGCTCCTTTCTGTACTTCTATAGTGTTTGCAACCAATGTATTGTATACGGATGGAAGCACGTCACACTAATAGATTTGATTTTTTTCTAATATAATGGAGCTGCACCAATTCCACTAAATAAAATAAAAAAAAAAAAGAGTCAGTGACACGTGCAGATGCCTACAAACAGCGGTGGATGCAGAGCAAACTGCAGCGTCACCTGCACTGTCACACACACACCTTGCACAGAGCTGTTAAAACAACACTGGCAAAATGAAGCTTTACACAGCGGTTGGTAAACTAGCCTGCCTCAAGCACAGTAGTACACAAAATCGCAATATCTAACTGTCCCTCAGAGTCAGCACAGCAGCGTTCTGTCCCTTACTGAGTTCACAGCACAGTGACGCTAAAATGGCTGCGGCGCCTTTTATAGTGCATTCTGACATCATTTCAGCAGCCAATCACAGCCATGCCATTAGTTAAGATGACCGCAGCATTACAGGATGTGCCCACACTTCGTAGGATTCCTCATTGGCTGACTAAAATCACATTGCCTCTCAAAGAATTATGGGAACTTCCGATTCCGGTATACGATATTGAAAAAGTATCGGAATTAAGTATCGGAATTCCGATAACGCGAATATCGGCCGATACCCGATACTTGCGGTATCGGAATGCTCAACACTAGTGCCGAAGCAAAACATTTCTTCAAAGAGGAAAAGGCTTGGCAAGCTTTGTCCGACCATTTAGAAAAATCCGTCCCTTTTCTTGTCATGTCAGTGAGAGGTTTGACGACAGATGAGAAATTACAAATAAATTTCCGGTAGTAGTTAGCAAACACCAAAAAACGCTGCAGAGCCTTAAGATCCCCTGGCTGATCCCATTCAAGCACTGCTCTCACCTTTTCAGGGTCCATACGGAAACCGGAGGCTGACACCAAAAAACCCAAAAACTGAAGTTCCTGTACGGCAAATACACACTTCTCCAGTTTGGCGTATAGTTTATTGTCTCGCAAGATCTGCAACACCTGTCTCACATGCTCCTGATGAGACACAAGATCTGGCGAGTAAATTAAAATGTCGTCCAAATATACAACCACAAACAGCCCCACAAGGTGACGAAAAATGTCATTAACAAAATGTTGGAATACTGCTGGTGCAGTAGTCAGACCAAAAGGCATGACTAGGTTCTCATAATGTCCCTCCGGCGTGTTAAACGCCGTTTTCCACTCATCCCCCTCTTTTATCCTAATCAGATTATACGCCCCCCTGAGATCCAATTTAGAAAACCATTTGGCGCCAACAATTTGATTGAAGAGATCAGGAATAAGAGGGAGTGGATACGGATCTCGAACAGTAATCCGATTAAGTTCGCGGAAATCCAAGCAAGGGCGTAGGCCTCCATCTTTCTTCTTCACAAAGAAGAACCCGCGGCTACTGGGGAAGATGAAGGTCTAATATGCCCTTTGGCCAGACTTTCAGAAATATAATCTTTCATAGCCTGCCTCTCAGGACCAGAAAGATTATACAACCTAGCTTTAGGCAACTTAGCATCAGGAAGGAGATTAATAGAGCAGTCATACACGCGATGAGGAGGCAACTCCTGACACCCCTCCTCAGAGAAAACATCCCCAAAATCCTCCAAAAAAGAGGCAATGTACTAGGCACGACCGCACTGATGACTGTGTTCATGCAGTTGCTTTTGCAAAACTCACCCCATTGGCTTATTTCTCTGGACTGCCAATTAATCACAGGGTTATGTTTAACCAACCAAGGAAGTCCCAACACAATGGGAGTAGGTAGACCCTCCAACACATAACAAGATAATTGTTCCCTATGTATTGCCCCTACCCGAAGGTCAATGTTATGAACCTCATGAACAAAGCTACCTTGGCCGAGAGGCCTGGCGTCAATGGAGAATATAGGGATCGGTTTGACCAATACACTCAGATGCATACCTTGAGCCTGAGCAAACTGAGCGTCAACCAGATTAGCCCCGGAACCACTATCAAGAAGAACAGACAATCTCTCCACTCTCGTACCAACTACCACCTCCACTGGTACAAGGAACTGAGAAGAACTGGCGGATGAAATACATACTCCCAGGTTGTCGTCCACCACACAACCTGGGATTAACAGTTTTCCGGTGACTTTTGGCTCAACAAGGCACGGGATGGACATTCTCCAACAAAATGTCCCTCTTTCCCGCAGAAAAAACATCTTCTAGTCCTGCGGCGTACCGCCAATCCCCTCCTACGAAATTATGTCCCTCCCAACTGCATAGGCTCATCCGAACAGACAAGGGGAACCTCAACATAAGGGACTTTAGTGGTAGGTGGAGAAACAACAGGGAGTGGGGTTACCTCACCCCTCTCCCGAAGCCGTCTATCAGTACGGATAGCTAAGGCCATAGCAGCCTCCAGAGAAGGAGGAGACTCATACTGAGCCAAAACGTCTTTTAATTTATCAGAAAGCCCATGACAAAACTGGCTTCTAAGAGCTGGGTCATTCCACTGAGTATGTGTGGCCCATCTTCGAAACTCAGAAGCAAATTCCTCTGCCGGACGATCTCCCTGCTGTATCTTACGTAATTTTGTCTCAGCAAGAGAGACCCGATCTGGGTCATCATATACCAATCCCAGGGCAGTAAAAAATTGATCTACAGACAGTAGAGCCGGGGATCCCGGAGGAAGGGAAAATGCCCAGGATTGAGGGTCCCCTTGCAGAAGTGAGATAACAATTCCCACTCTCTGCTCCTCACTCCCTGATAATCGAGGCCGAAGCCGAAAATACAATTTACATGCCTCCTGGAAGGTGAAAAATTTGTCTCGCCCACCAGTGAACCTGTCCGGGAGAGCTACTTTAGGTTCAACTCTGGTTTGCTCCAGGGGAGACAAAACTTTGGACTTAATGTCCGTCAGCTCCATGGATAATCCCTGCAACTGCAGAGCCAGCTGGGCTACTGGATCCATGGTAACTGGAGATAATTTTTATGGCCAGTGAAAATGTCACGCTGTCTAATGATATGTATACAATGTCAGTAAACTATTAATACAGGAACAACACTCTATACAACAACTAGTATAGCAACATCAGCATGTAAGTATAGAATAGATTTACCTGACACGATATCTGCTGAACTCAGGGTTAATCTTGAGGACTTGATGAGCTGAAACAGGAAAGAGGTGGACCGGGATCTAACCTGACCCTAAACTGGGGTCCTAACTAATCCCTCACCTTGGAGGTACTGATAATGGTTCAGAGGTCCAAGTCTCCAACCTAACCCTGTCTCCTATCAGACCCTGAACCCTGTAATCAGTCCTAAGAAGGATCCTGACTACCACCAAAGGGATATGGGCTGATCTCAGCTAAATACACAGATTAGACATATAAGACAGACAGGATAACACTCGCTTGCATACACACTCAAACACCAAAGGAACATAAATGGTCTGGGAAATAAACTCTAACCAAGTTGAGCTTAGAACAACTAAGGAGCTCACAACTAAAGTCTATACAGATTCATTCCTATCTGTGGTCTGCATGAAGGTTTCACTGGCAACTCCCCAAGCAGACAACCAGGAATTTAAAGGAAACCAATCAACAAATAATCAATTGCAGCCGGGAGAAACTGCACCCAGTCCCAGCACCGAGCACAGACAGAATTAACTCCCTAGCTGCCAAACACAAAGAAACAGCAGCTCAGCTGTGAGAAGTCAAAATGTGCAACCGCGACGATCTTCGTGGCAATGCACACATGACAGCGCGCCCCCGTTTTTTTTTACAACAAATTTACACCTTTAATTATCCCCTACATGTGTGAAATTTTGCACACATACAGTCATGTAATTGTTAGTGAAAACCATATATCAAACTACATGAAATAGCATGGTTAACTCTATGTAAACCATGTGTCATTTCATGTCGGGTGCTTCTGTAATTTCACAAAAGCCGGCATTGCCTGGCAATTGAATAAGCGGCTATTTTATGTGTATGAACTATAAAAATATGTATATATATGACACAATGACATGTATATATATATATATACAGTGCCTACAAGTAGTATTCAACCCCCTGCAGATTTAGCTGGTTTGATAAGATGCAAATAAGTTAGAGCCTTCAAACTGCAAACGAGAGTAGGATTTATTAACAGAAGCATAAATCTTACAAAACAAAAAGTTATGTTGCTCAGTTGAATTTTAATAAATTTTAAACATAAAAGTGTGGGTCAATTATTATACAACCCCTATGTTTAATATTTCGTGGAATAACCTGTTATGTTACGGTAGCTGAGGAGTGCAGGTAAAAATGCAAAAATATAGCAAAAACACAAAATAAGAAATTGTCTTATCTGATAGCAGGAGATGCAGACACGACACAGCAGGCTACAAGGGAAACTGGAAAGAAGGATTCAGACCAGAACAATTGATCACCGGCAACCCTGATGGGAAAATGACTCCCTTATATAAGACCAATCAGTAACACCTGATTCCCAGTCCTCACTAGTACCGCTTGTAACCACCAGAGGGAGCCTCTGCTCAGAACTCATCTCAAACCATTCACAACAGTACCCCCCCCTTGAGGAGGGGTCACCGAACCCTCATTTGAGCAACCAGGTCGGTCAGGATGAGTTCTATGATACGCACGGATAAGTCTCCTAGCATGGATGTCCGAAGCAAACACCCAAGAATTGTCTTCCTGACCATAACCTCTCCATTTAACCAAATACTGGAGTCTTCGTCTAGAAAAACGAGAATCCAATATTTTCTCAACCACATACTCCAGATTGCCCTCAACCAAAACAGGGTCAGGAGGCACAGCAGCAGGAACCACTGGCTCAACAAACCTCTTCAACAAGGACTTGTGGAACACGTTATGGATCTTAAATGTCCCTGGAAGAAGCAAACGAAAAGAAACAGGATTAATAATCTCCATGATCTTATAAGGTCCAATGAACCTAGGCTTAAATTTAGGAGATGCTACTCTCATAGGAATATTCTTTGAGGACAACCAGACCAAGTCCCCCACTTTAAACCGAGGACCATCAGTCCTATGCCGGTTAGCAAACCGCTGGGCCTTCTCCTGAGAGAGGGACAACCTCTCCACTACCTGGTCCCAAATCTGCTGCATACGCTCAACAACAGAGTCAACACCTGGACAGACAGAAGCCTCCGTCTGTCCTGAAGAAAATCGAGGGTGAAACCCAGAATTACAGAAAAACGGAGACATCAAAGTGGCAGAGCTAGCCCTATTATTAAGAGCAAACTCAGCCAAAGGCAAAAAAGAGACCCAGTCATCCTGATCAGCAGACACAAAGCATCTTAGATAAGTCTCCAATGTCTGGTTTGTTCTCTCAGTTTGACCATTGGTCTGAGGATGAAATGCCGAGGAGAAAGACAATTGAACACCCAGTTTAGAACAAAAAGTCCTCCAAAATCTGGAAACAAACTGGACTCCTCTGTCAGACACAATGTTCTCAGGAATGCCGTGTAAACGAACCACGTGCTGAAGGAACAACGGCACCAATTCAGAGGAGGAAGGCAACTTAGGTAATGGCACAAGATGTATCATTTTGGAAAACCTATCACAAATTACCCAGATGGTGGTCATTCTCTGAGAAACAGGAAGATCGGAAATGAAATCCATAGAGATATGGGTCCATGGTCTCTTGGGCACAGGCAATGGCATCAACAAACCACTAGAGCGAGAGCAAGGCTTGGAGCGAGAGCAAGTCCCGCAGGACTGCACAAATTCCCTGACATCGCGAGACAAGGTAGACCACCAAAAGGACCGACTAACCAAGTCTCTGGTACCAAAAATTCCGGGATGCCCAGCCAATGCGGAACAATGAATCTCAGACATCACACTCTTTTTCCATTGGTCCGGGACAAACAATTTTCCAACAGGGCAGCGCTCGGGCCTATCCTCCTGACACCCCTCCAGAGCAAGTCTCAAATTGGGCGAGATGGCGGAAAGAACTACACCCTCCTTCAAAATAACAGAGGGATCAGATAGCTCAGGAGAGTCCGCAAGGAAACTCCTCGAGAGGGCATCCACCTTAATATTCTTAGTGCCAGGAAGAAAGGAAACCACAAAATTAAAACGTGTGAAAAACAAGGCCCACCTGGCCTGTCTAGGATTGAGTCGCTTGGCAGATTCCAGATAGACCAGATTCTTATGGTCCGTAAGGACCACCACCTGATGTTTGGCTCCCTCCAGCCAATGTCTCCACTCTTCAAAAGCCACTTCATGGCCAATAACTCCCGATTACCCACGTCATAATTACGTTCAGTAGGAGAAAATTTTCGAGAGAAAAAGGCACAAGGGTTACTTTTAGAGGTCTCTGGATCTTTTTGGGACAAAACGGCACCTGCCCCAATTTCAGAGGCATCAACCTCCACCTGAAATGGCAGAGAAACATCAGGCTGCCGTAGAACAGGAGCAGAAGTGAATCTCTGCTTAAGTTCCTGAAACGCAGAGACTGCCTCAGGAGGCCAATTCACCACATCAGAACCCTTTCTGGTCAAATCAGTTAATGGTTTAACAATAACCGAGAAATTACCAATAAATTTACGATAAAAATTGGCAAAACCCAAAAATCTCTGAAGAGCCTTTAATGAAGTAGGTTGGACCCAATCACAGATGGCCTGAACCTTGACCGGGTCCATTTCAATAACAGATGGGGACAAAATGAATCCCAGAAATGAGATCTTCTGTACGCCAAAAAGACACTTTGATCCCTTCACATACAGAGCATTCTCTCTCAAAATCTGGAATACAGTTCGAACATGTTTCACATGAGAGTCCCAGTCATTAGAAAAAATCAAGATATCATCCAAATAAACAATCAGAAACTTGTCCACAAAATCCCTGAAAATGTCATTCATGAAGGACTGGAAGACGGAAGGAGCATTAGTGAGCCCAAAGGGCATCACAAGGTACTCAAAATGCCCTTCAGGGGTGTTAAATGCCGTCTTCCATTCATCCCCGTGCTTAATGCGAATAAGGTTATACGCCCCCCTGAGGTCAAGCTTGGTAAACCAAGTAGCGTTTTTCACCCTGGAAAACAGGTCAGAAATCAAGGGTAACGGGTATTGATATTTCACAGTAATATTGTTCAAGAGACGATAATCAATACACGGCCTTAATGAACCATCTTTTTTGGCCACAAAGAAAAAACCGGCACCTAAGGGTGAAGAGGATGGTCTGATATGACCCTTCTCCAATGATTCCTTGATATAAGACCGCATAGCGTCATGTTCAGGTACAGACAAGTTAAAAAGGCGACCTTTAGGGAATTTACTACCTGGCACTAATTCAATAGCGCAGTCATAGCTCCTATGGGGAGGTAAGGATGCAGATTTACTTTCGCTAAACACATCAGAAAAATCAAACAAAAAGTCAGGAACATCCTCAGCCTGGGGGGAGGCAGAAAAAACAGGAGTGTTGGTATTAACACATTGGCAGCCCCAACTGGTTACAGACACAGATTTCCAATCCAAAACAGGATTATGAGACTGTAACCAAGGGAAACCCAGCACGATAATGTCATGCAGATTATATAGAACCAAAAATTTGCAGCACTCCTGGTGATCAGGTTCAACCCTCATTATCACCTGAGTAGAAAACTGGGGTTTATTCTCAGCCAAAGGGGTAGAATCGATCCCCAGTAGGGGAATAGACTTCTGTAGGGGTATCAAGGGAAACCCACAACGTTTAGCAAAATCATAATCCATCAGGTTAATAGCTGCTCCAGAATCAACGAAAGCCTGAGCAGAAAATGAGGACAGAGAGCATATCAGAGTGACAGTTAATAAAAACTTAGTCTGAACACTACCCAAGACAACTGAGCGTGCAAAATGTCTTCCCCGCTTAGGGCAGACTGAAATAGCATGAGAGGCATCACCACAGTAGAAACATAACCCATTGCGCTTTCGAAACTCATGACGCTGTGCCCCAGACACCACTCCATCACACTGCATGGGCTCAGCAGCTGGCTCACAAGGCAACACCACTCCACGCATACTTCTCCGCTCACGCAAACGTCTGTCAATTTGAATCGCTAATGACATAGAATCATTGAGACCAGAGGGGACAGGGAATCCCACCATAACATCCTTTACATTATCCGACAGACCCTTCCGGAAAAGGGCCGCCAAAGCGTCGTCATTCCTCTTGGTCAGGACTGCCCACCTACGGAATCTCTGACAGTATAACTCAGCGTCATCAAGCCCCTGATTTAATGCCAACAAGGCTTTTTCAGCTTGATCAGTGACATTAGGCTCATCGTACAATAACCCCAAAGCCTGAAAAAATGCATCAACATCACTCAAAACAGGATCCCCAAGTATCAGGGAAAAAGCCCAATCCTGAGGATCGCCGCGCAGGAGAGAGATGATAATTTGAACCTGCTGCGCTGCATTCCCTGAGGACTTAGATTTTAAGGCAAAAAACAATTTACAATTATTTTTGAAATTCTGAAACTTAGCTCGATCCCCTAAAAACAAATCTGGCATGGGGATCCTAGGTTCCACAACAGGCAACCTAGCAAGATATGCAGCAATACTCTGAACCTCAGTGGCAAGCTGATCCACACGGCCAGACAACTGTGCAAACTCCATTGGGAGAAAAGATCCTCCCCAGCACCCAGAGATACAGAGGGAAAAAAAAAAAAAAAAAAAATGCAACAAACAGAAAAATATCTCTGACAACTTTTCTTCCTTCAAAATATTTTTTCCCTTCTGTGAGTACCATACAATTTTTATGGCCGGTGATACTGTTATGTTACGGTAGCTGAGGAGTGCAGGTAAAAATGCAAAAATATAGCAAAAACACAAAATAAGAAATTGTCTTATCTGATAGCAGGAGATGCAGACACGACACAGCAGGCTACAAGGGAAACTGGAAAGAAGGATTCAGACCAGAACAATTGATCACCGGCAACCCTGATGGGAAAATGACTCCCTTATATAAGACCAATCAGTAACACCTGATTCCCAGTCCTCACTAGTACCGCTTGTAACCACCAGAGGGAGCCTCTGCTCAGAACTCATCTCAAACCCATTCACAACAATAACCCTTGTTTGCAATTACAGCTAATAATCGTCTTTTATAAGACCTGATCAGGCCGGCACAGGTCTGTGGAGTTATCTTGGCCCACTCCTCCATGCAGATCTTCTCCAAGTTATCTAGGTTCTTTGGGTGTCTCATGTGGACTTTAATCTTGAGCTCCTTCCACAAGTTTTCAATTGGGTTAAGGTCAGGAGACTGACTAGGCCACTCCAACACTTTGACTTTTTCCCTCTTGAACCAGGCCTTGGTTTTCTTAGCTGTGTGCTTTGGGTCGTTGTCTTGTTGGAAGATGAAATTACGACCCATCTTAAGATCCTTGATGGAGGAGCGGAGGTTCTTGGCCAAAATCTCCAGGTAGGCTGTGCTATCCATCCTCCCATGGATGCGGACCAGATGGCCAGGCCCCTTGGCTGAGAAACAGCCCCACAGCATGATGCTGCCACCACCATGCTTGACTGTAGGGATGGTATTCTTGGGGTCGTATGCAGTGCCATCCAGTCTCCAAACGTCACGTGTGTGGTTGGCACCAAAGATCTCGATCTTGGTCTCATCAGACCATAGAACCTTGAACCAGTCTGTCTCAGAGTCCTCCAAGTGATCATGAGCAAACTGTAGACGAGCCTTGTCATGACGCTTTGAAAGTAAAGGTACCTTACGGGCTCGTCTGGAACAGAGACCATTGCGGTGGAGTACGTTACTTATGGTATTGACTGAAACCAATGTCCCCACTGCCATGAGATCTTCCCGGAGCTCCTTCCTTGTTGTCCTTGGGTTAGCCTTGACTCTTCGGACAAGCCTGGCCTCGGCACGGGAGGAAACTTTCAAAGGCTGTCCAGGCCGTGGAAGGCTAACAGTAGTTCCATAAGCCTTCCACTTACGGATGATGCTCCCAACAGTGGAGACAGGTAGGGCCAACTCCTTGGAAAGGGTTTTGTACCCCTTGCCAGCCTTGTGACCCTCCACGATCTTGTCTCTGATGGCCTTGGAATGCTCCTTTGTCTTTCCCTTGTTGACCATGTATGAGTGCTGTTCACAAGTTTGGGGAGGGTCTTAAATAGTCAGAAAAGGCTGGCAAAAGAGATCATTAATCCACACATGTGAAGCTCATTATTCTTGGTGCCTGAACTACTTCTTAATACTTTAGTGGGACCAAACAGAATTCTTGTGGTTTGAGGGGTTGAATAATAAATGACACTCTGAATTAACTTTTAACGTTTTTTAAAAAGAAAAAAAAAATTAAAACAAAAATTTTTGCTGCAGTGCATTTCCCACTTCCAGGCTGATCTACAGTACAAATGTCACAATTAGTGTTGAGCGATACGATACTGCAAATATCGGGTATCGGCCGATATTAGCTGTATCGGGCTTTCGATTCAGAGTACCGATATTTTCGTCATATCGGATACCGGAATCGGATTTGTCACTGTCACTGTGAGTGTCCGTCGGTCGGGTCTGTCAGGAGTCAGCGGCACTTACCTGGCAGAAGATCTCCGGCGGTCACGTCCTGGACTGCTTGATGGCCGCCATTATCTTCTCCCTGGCGGTCACATGCAGTTTTTCGCGATAACTGCAGTGACTGCAGGGTAATCCCGGCCGTAAACCAGTCCGATGACGTCACCGCCGGGGAAGCAGGTAATCAGCTGTGCTGCGCCGGGATGACAGGCTCTGCCTGCCTGCCTGCCTGCCTCTGATGTCATTCTGATGTAGCAGAGCTGGATCGTCGTGGGACACTCGTTACTATGGACTGCGTCGGACAGGTGGTATACTGCTGGTTTTTTTTTTTCATTTTTTTACAGGACATCGATGGCGTCGCAGGATGAGACTGTAATAAAAGTAATGAAAACTGTGTTGTTTTTTTTATTAAATTAAAAAACTTTTTTATGAACATTCACCCGTCCGGGTACATCAACAATTTAACTATTTACATACAGGGACCCTGTCCGGGTTATTTATAATTCTTTGGCAGGGGTGTTCCAGGTACCACCTGGTACTCTTCTGATGCTTGCCAAACATCCGAGACACCAAGGACCACCAGGACCTGATGACGTCGTGTGGTCTGTACAGTCAAGTCGTGACCCGCTATCTGTGTCTGTGTGGCCACCTCTTTCATCTCCCTCCGGGTCTGGAGCCCTATGTCCCGGACTGAACGAACCCCAGGGGGCCTAACAGGCGCCGGGTACGGGCCAGCTATCATTATCATGTCCATAGCTGGGGCTGCTGAGGAGACCACTGAGGGAGGCTGGGGAGATTTACGGCGTGGGGTGGGCACTTGTGCAGAGGCCTGGATGTGGGAGGCTGAAGGCTCCGAGGGTCTCACAGGTTCCTGACACTCTGGGGACCAGGGGTCGCACCTGGTGACATTTAGGGCATACCATCCATTGTAACCCCAGTGTCGGGTGTAAGTCACCAAGTCTCCTGGCAACAGGTCCCTCCCCGGGTGTCCTTCTGGGAGGTGAGTTTCCACGTCCCGCCGGGTCACAAACACTTCTAAATAAAGTCCAGGCTCCTGGATGAAGCCCCAACCAGCTTTCAATTTAAAGCTCCGTACTGCACCCTTACGCCGCGGCTCCCTCACCGTACTTTTATCTTTTCTCATCCGGTCCTTATCTGCCCGGTCCTTCTCGATGTGACGTTGGCGAAGCTTCTGGGATTCGCGCTGCTCCCTTTGTCGCTCGGCTTCTCTCTCCCGACGTCTACACTCTTCCTCCTGACGCCGGTTGTAATTCTCCTCCACCAGCATCTCCATGTCTCCACCATCAAACTGCAGCTTACGATGTCCGGTTTGCGGCAGCTCTCCTGGCGCCCGACAGTCCTGGCGGCGCTCACCTGCGGAGGAAGCAGCCGGCTCTGGATCAGATGACAGTCGGGGCTCCGGTACAGACAGGTAGACCTCTGGTGCCTGCGCGGCCTCCTCCATGAGGACGGGTGTCACTTCTTCTGTCTCAGCGACGGGGGCAGACAGCGGGATCTGGGGTGCTGCCAGTGCAGCGTTTTTTGCAGGAACGGGTGCCTCCACTGCGACAACGTCAACCGGATCACATTGCAAGGGCTGGGATGCCCGCACGGACTCCTCTACTAGAACGGGTGCCTCACCTCCCGGTACAGACACTTCAGGTAAGAGGGATTGGCGTCGCTCCAAGTTTAGTTTTAGGGCACGCCAGCTGGCTTCCATCCTGGCGACCTCCTCCCGGTGCCGGGCCAGGTCTCTCAGGGTATCCTCCGCTTCTTGCAGCGTAGGAGGGTTTCCAGGCCGGGTGCCCAACGGTGGTTCCGTGGCGATCGGGTCACTTCCGTGGGGGGAGAGCTCTGACTGCTCCATCCCTTCACACTTCTGCTCGTGTCCATTAGCCATCTCTGCCAAGTCACATGTGTCATTAGCATCTGGAGAGGGCCCCTCTTTTGTAGTGAGGCGGGACCTTCGTGTTAGTTTCCGCACACTGAGGAGGATGAGGAGGCGGAACTCAAGAGCTGTGGGGCACGATCTTACATTGCAGTACATTTAGAGTGGTCGGCCATCGTTTTCGCGCCACTGAGTGAGTGTACACCCACGAAGAGCACGCCCTTCTTCTTCACCAGTGCCTCGTCGTGACGCAGATATGGCGGAAAAATGGCAAATACATTCTCTGATGATTTTAGCAATTCTCAAGCACAAAACCAGTTCAATTCAGGCACACAGGACTCGCTTATAGCGAGCTACAGAATCCTGTTTGTGATGCCCAAGTTGAGTCGCACAGAGCCAGAGGTTTTGGGGGTACTCGGCACCGAGCCCGTCGACTTCTATGGGGTATGTCACGGCTTTACCCGGCAATTGAATCAGAGTCTATTTTACTATGTAGAAGTGTATAAACTATAAATATATGTATATATATATATGTCACAATGACATGTATATATATATATATGTATTCTATGTGTGTATATTTTGTGTTTACAACGAAAGAAATTGTTTTTTTAGTTGCGATATTTTGTTCCCATAGACTTACATGGGACTTCCGGTATCGGAATCGGATATCGACGATATTTAGTGATATCGGCGATACCATCCCGATCCGATATTTTTAGATATCGAGCAGTATCGCTCAACACTAGTCACAATGCCAAGTTAATTCCGCATGTGTCAACCAGCTAAATCTGCAGGGGGTTGAATACTACTTGTAGGCACTGTATATTATATATATATATATATATATATATATATATATATATATATATATTATTCTATTTGTGCATATCTAGTGTTTACAAGGAAAGAAAGGTTTTTTTTTTTAATTACGATATTTCTGTCCCATTGACTTGCATTGGGTTTCCGGTATCGGAATCAGCGATACCCGATACTTTTTGAGTATCGGTCCGATCCGATCCGATACTTATGGATATCGGGAAGTATCGCTCAACACTAGTCTCCGCCGTCTCTTGGAGAAAACGTCTGCGTATGACCAATAACACTGAGGAAGAGAAGTAAGATCTACGGGTATCTCTGTGGTGGTGACCTGAACGCAGTCCCTGACACACTGCCTCTACATGAATCACCCCAACCCAGTATCCTCCCAGAGGACCACTCAATATGGGGAGAGTGGTGACGGAGCCAAGATATTCCCAGCAAAACCTTGTCTATACCCTCGGGCAGGACAAGAAAGGAAATACTCTCCTGATGGGTAGGGGACATAGATAAAGTGAGAGGAATAGCCTGGTGGGTGATTTGTGAGGGCAGAGTCGAACCATTCACTACTCGCACAGTCACCGGTTTGGCGAGCATCACCTGAGGAATAGTGTGGCGGAGAATCCACACAGAGCTCGGTGGTGAGAGTGGATGGACCTACAGTAATTGTCCCCTTGAAGGACAACTTGGTGGAAAATGCCGCGGTGTCTAGTGAACCTCTCCCAGGGTCACTAGACGTGACTGTTTTCCTGACCGCTGTGGACATTTGTTGGCATAATGTCCTGACTGCTGACAGGTGTTACTAACCACGGGTACTCGAGCGGCCGGGACTTAGGTCCTGCTCGAGAAACCTCCATGGCCTCATGGGAGTCGGACGCCTGACTAAAAGATTCTAGAGGTCTGGCGAAGGTGGGAGCCAGCCGGAACCTCTGCCTACACTGAGACCGCTCCAACCTCCGCTCGTGAAAAAGCAGGTCGATGCGGGTAGTTATGGCAATAAGCTTCTCTAGTTTGGCGGGAATCTCCCTGGTAACCAAGGCGTCTTTCACATGGCCCCGCCAGTCCTCTCCAAAATACGGGAATGAGGACTTTATCTGGCCAGTCTAACCCCGAGGCCAGAGTCCGACAGCAAAATAGCAGACCAAGGACGAACCCTGTGAACTTGCCAGCAGTTGGAGCGCCGCATCATGGGTGACCTGAGGTCCTAGAAAGACCTTTTTTAGAGCCTCCAGAAAACGAGGAGCACTCCGCACCACATGGTCGTCACGCTCCCACAGCGGGGTGGCCCACTCCAACGCTCTGCCCGACAGGAGAGACATTACAAAACCCACTTGTGCCCGATCCGTGGGGAAACTTGCAGCCAGAAGCTCGAGTTGTATAGAGCACTGACTCATGAATCCCCGACATTGCTTGCTGTCAACAGAAAACTTGTCTGGAAGCGAGAGGTGGGATAATGTAGGGGCAGAGGTGGCAGTGGACACACTGGCTGCAGCCACGCTAGCAGCCTGAACAGCAACTGCGGTAATATCCACAGCTGAGGTTGTGCGCTCAAGGGCCGCCAACCTACCCTCCAGCTGCTGGATGTTCCGCTGAAGACGCTGGTCGTCCGCCATTTTACTAGCCAGACCCTGGCGCTAGTATTATGTTAGGGCTGGCGGAACGCACAAAATGAATATAAAAAATAGGTGCGTTCACAGCCCAGGGTCCACCGTGCAGGCAGAGCCTGCTGCTAGTAAGATGGCGGTATAAGCGAACTCTGTAACTTCACAGAGTCGTAGACATCGATGCTGTAGCACTATATGGCAGTATAAGCAAATTCTACTACACCACAGAGTCGCTGAAGTAGAGATGCAGAAATAGAGACTGTGTCCTGTTAACACCACAGGGATACACAGATAACTGCTGTGCGGATAGAAGTTCGTGATCATGCATTCAGCAACGCAAACAAGCAACTCCTCACGGGGAAGCCGGTATTCTAGGGGCTTATTTCAGCCAGGCCCTGAACACGTGCATACAAATCTTCTCACCAGAGGTGCCGGTATTCTAGGGGCTTATTTCAGCCGAGCCCTAACCACATGCGTGCATGATCACACTGGCGCATAGCACATAATGCAATTGATACTAGCGCATGGCCGCAGGGCTATGCAACCCTTTTATAGTAGCTACTACAGGACCTGCCAGAAAAGGACCAATGAGAAACTGTTCCAGAACACATGTAGTTTCAGGACCTTCCTGGCGGACGAATAGGAGCTGCTGCAGTACCTGAGCATGTGGCCCCTGATCTCCAATGAGAGATCTTACCCTGGGCATGCTCAGAAGGGGAAATGCAGGACTTAGTCCTAAAGACGTCTGCTCGCCGCTGACCAGTACTGGCTACAATAGCGGAACCTGGAGCGGCAGCAGTAATCCTCTGCACAATGTTAGACTGGGCGAGATGCTGGGACCGACGTCTCTGCTGAGCAGAGTCCACTGCGGCCGGAGACGGATGGGAGACCGCAGCAGGGATGGTGCGAAATTCCCCTTGTGCAGAAGCGGGAACTCGACTCCTAACACTAGGTAGTTTCACATTGGGTTAAGTGTAGGAGGGGCTGCCGGGTAGTAGTGAGAGGTTCTTAGGAAGTTAGCTCAGACGGGGCCAGTGTGCCCAAGTGTCCACAAGGGCTTAGGCCTGGACAACCGGCAGCCATGCAACATTTAAGTACAGCAACCCATGTTACCCACGGCCGCTGCATAGTCTCGCAGTGGGCCTAAACAGAGAAGAAAGATGTGGTGTCTTACCGCCTGGGCCAATGCTTTTAGGGCAGAAGTTGGCTGGACCAAGGAACTGAGGGGAGATGGAGCTGAGACAAGTTCAGTATAGGTGGGCCGATGCTTCACCGGGGGCAACCAAACGTAGTGATTGATGAATTCAGTACTGAGACGAAGCAAGCTGAAGGAAGTGTCATTATAGCGAGGTCAGGCCTGGAAGGAACTGGGTAGCAGTGTAGGACATTCCGGTCCGGGCGTGTACTGCACAGATGTGACAGCAAAGAAGGGAGAGTAAAAGAAACAAATGTAACACCTGTTGTGCTAACTGTGGATGTAGCGTGTGAACAGTTAAGTAAAGAATGTGTTCAAGTTATTCTGGACTGTGTCTCCATTACTGGGGGTATCAAGGAAGAGGGACCGTCAATGCCTGGGAGGTGCCCAGGTGAAATTGAATCTGGAGATGCAGGTATGCCAGAGGGAAGAACTCCATTTCATGTAGAGGCAGGGCTGGATATGGATGTTACTGTAATCCAGGTCACGACTTCAGTCCTGGCCCTCCCATACATTTTCTCTCCTTTTTCCTGACCAGGCTTGCGTACTCGTTCATCCTGACCTCTCCACTCCTGACCTCAGCTACGCACATTGAACACATGCTGACTGGACTGGGGAATCACATACAGGAGGCAGGTAGAGGGACCAGGGAATCACAGACTGTAATCAGATGGAGGGGTTGAATAACCACAGACTGAAGAACCACCTTCCAACAGACAGAGATAAGTAGAGCTACCAACAGCACATTGCTGAAGGGACTCAAGGTAGTTTAAACATCAGCAATGGTGTGTCAATAAGCCGCAGAAGGTGGAAGTCACTGCTAGGTCCTAAATAGAAAAGGATATCACTCATACAGAGATGAAAATCAAGAAGGAGCTTGCAAAGCCAAGCGCATGGACCTTCTACAGCTGGATCAAAAATGACTGTCTGTCGCAGTGGCACACCGTGACAGATATACAGCAAAATTATTTTCCATAGTAGACAACATTATTTCCCACACTGGATCTTGTCAAAAATTTAACTGTTAGATACCCATAATAATATGTATGCTGGATGCCACTATATTACATCCACTTACGGATTCATTATGAGCTTTTTCATGATATATAAGTCACACAGATGCTGTTATAGTATATGAGTGACATACATGTTAAATAGCTACAATTAGTCTATGAGTGACAGATGATAGTATTAGGCATCCATCACAGCCTCCCTTTAAAGCATGTGTCAGAAAAAGATTGTGCCCAACTGTTTGGTTTTTTCACTCTAAATAGGGTCTAACAGAAGTAGTGCATCTCTGTGTGTTGTGATCATATAAGAGTCACATTTGATTAATTTTTCTAGCCAAAAAAGTTCATTGTCAAAGATAAATAATATTCGGGTTATCTAGTCCCTCTAACTGCAACCACCGTACCTCAAGCATCGTGAGCAAATCGCTTGTAATGGCTTTTAAATAATAAAGATATCATTCATTTGTCACTGTTTGCATTAAAAACTTAGCAGCGCAGCATAAAGCTCCTATGTTTTAATGGATTCTACTTGCTGCAAATTAAACTTGGTGTGTACGCTATGATGACCTTTTGCTTCCAGGCATATTCTGTCTGACAGTACCAATTATCAGTGTTCAGAAAAAATTAAAATCTTGAGTCATCTTAAAGGTTCTATGCACAGTTCTCACTGCTTAGAAAGATATGCTACCAAGACTGAAAAGAACAGGATATGATTTTTTGAGATAAAGGCCATTTAGAGATAAATCTTCATCAAAAGATTGCCGCTTGTTGTCAGATCTCATTTCAAAATCTAGCATAAAACATGAAGGGCACTTTGAATTATACATTCTAAAGGTTAATTATTGCAGCCTCTCTACTGTACTTTGAAACCTAACAAACTGATATAATTCATCTTTTGTTGAGAACAGATTTTACTTAGTGAAATCATTTTTTTTACGATGTAGATGATCTGCATATGACGTACTCGCAGGGATAGCTTAAAGCTCAAGAGAGTTAATTTAAAACCTGTAACAGCCCCCTCGCTGACAATTTGACTTTTATACTATAATACTGTACATGGAGGAGAACGACTTATGGGCCTCCTTTGGCTTAATTACTGGGTGTGACTGCTACTTGTGCACCCTTTCCAACCTCATGCCTGCACAAATGGTGAAAAAATATTAAAATTTGACAATACTCAGTGGTTGCTACATTTTAATGGCTAACTGAAAAGATGTTAATAAATAGCAAGCTTTCGAGACTACTCTGGTCTCTACATTAGGAGTACAAAGATATATTTTTTCTGTGCAAAATATAGAACATAGTGAAAAAACATCTAGAATTATATATTTAAAGTTGAAGGAATTTGCCAACACTAAAAGATGAGCGACCCCTAAAATGCTCGGGTGCGGTTACTCAAACCGAACAATTCCTAATGGGCCCGGATGATCTTTCGATTAAGAGTATAATGGGAGTAAATGGGAAATCCAAACATTTTTCCAGAAGATCTACAAAGAAGTTTGGGGGACAGTGAAAATGTTGAAATGGATTGAAAAATTGCTGAGTGGAAGGAGAACAGCATGGGGAAGAACTCTTTTTCTGATGACGAGGCATCCATGGAATGGGCAAGATCGTAAATATGGTTTAATTAAAAATTATTAAAGGAGTCTGTGTCTTTCTTTCAATTAAATGACTTTTTTCTGTGTGTGTGTTTTTATACAATGTGACTATGGGGGTTAGTAATGGTGGCATCATTTGATGCCTCTCCATTACTAACCTCAGGGCTTGACGTCATCTGACAATACAAAGGTGACATCAACCCCCCACTATCACCCAACTTGCCACTGCTAAGGTCAAGTGAAGTGGGAAGAGCGATTCTAAATGCCAGAATTGGTGCATCTTAGAATTGCCCCTTTTTTGGGGTGTCTGGAGAGCTGATGTTTTCAGCCGGGAGGGGGCCAGATCCATGGCCCTTTCCTAGTTAATTAATATCAGCCTGCAGCGTCTGCATAGCCTTTGCTGGTTATGAATTATAGGTGACTCTATGTAATTTTTTTTTAGGGTACCCCTTTTTAAATGGCCAGTAAAGGCAATATACAGTTTTGAGCTGATATTTAATAGCCTGAGAAGCTCCATGGGTAATTACTCCCTTTCCAGGCTATAAACATCTTCCACCAGTCGTTGGCTTTCCCTCTACTGGTTACGAAAATTACGCTTTTATCTGAAAAAATAATCTTTTTATTATTAAATACATATACAGTAAGCTGCTCACACACTGCACTAATTCTATTTGACACAGACATCTGTATATCTACCTTTTCTATTTTTATTTACTGTATGTAATCCATCTCTCTATCCTGTGGTCCTGCGTGATATTTCAGAACACGGCATATGAATTACAGCTTTTCTACTATTATCCATCGACTATTATCTATCTATTTTCTATTAATACATAAACATTGTGTGTGCCACTGACATCTATATATTGGACTGGTCACTGGTGTCGTATTTGAGGAGAGACATTGGCACAAAAAATTGCTTCCTGTGTGTGTGAAGCCTAAGTGTTTTCTCCAGCATGTTTGGGTGCTGAGGCAATCCGTTGTTAGAGCATCCACCTATCTCCACCTCCAGAGTGGGGTGGTAAGGGAGGTTTAAAATTTCCAGCAGTTATTTTTTCTAAGGCTGTTTGGTGGAGAAAATAAGTCTCCATTACTGAAGCTCATGTGAGAGTGCCATTAGGTGTTAAAATCCAGAAGGAACTGGACAGGACTAATATGAACTTTTTACTTTCTTTTTGAGCCAGACAGGCTGTTACATTTTGGGGTTTTTGGGTTTTTTAGGGCAATTTTCCCTGCTGCAAAAGGGGGAAAGGTCTCGAACCAGTCCCCTGCAATCCCCCATCCATCTCCGCCCATGGATCCTGCTCACAACATCGATCCCAGCGTCTCGCCCGTTAACGTTTGCAGAGGATACGTGCTCTCCAGGCTCTGCTATTGTGGCCAGTATGGTTACGGCGAGGGGACTCTTTAGGACAAAGTCCTTTTTTCCCCTTTTGAGCATGCCCAGGGGTGAGTTTCTCTATTGGAGATAGGGGTACATGCTTGGGTTTCGCAGCAGCCTATTGGGTCCCCAGGAAGGTCTTTATATGGTGTTCTGGAACAGTTTCATTGGTCCTTGTTTCAGGAGGCCCTTTAAACTGTTACTTAAAAGGGTGGCAGGTGGGCCGCCATGCCTAGTTCAATTATTATTTGCTAGGGCCCGTGTGTCATGTCCCGCATGTGGTTAGGGCTGGGCCCGGGGAAAAAGCCCCTAGAAAAACCGGCACTCTGGTGGGGAGATTTGGGGCAAGGGTTAGGGCTTGGCGAAATAACCCCTAGAATATCGGCCTTCTCCAGTGAGGAGATTGCTTGATTGCGTTGTTTGTTTACATAAATCACGGACTGCTATCCGCACAGCAGTTATCGTGTATCCCTGTGAGTCTAACAACGAAATTTTTTCTAAGCGGCTCTTGAAAAGCAACGGGTTCGCTTTTAACGCTGGTCAGCTCTCTAGGTTTTACTTTGCGGCTTTACTGAAGCAAAATTAGTTCGCACTTATCGCCATATAACACTAGGCATTCCGTTAGCGGCATGGGGGTTAACAGAAATTCGCACTTACTGCCAACAGCGTGCTACGGCGTTTATTTTAGTTTACCCCTGCGGGATAACAGAGTTCGCTACTTTCGCCCCTATTACTACAGGGGCTTCGCCTGCACGGTGGACCCCGGGTTCGAATGCACCCCTTTTTACAAAATCTAATTGGTCGTTTTCCCCAGACCCTAACATAAAACCAAACGCCAGGGTCTGGCTAGTAAAATGGCGGTCGACCAGCACCTACGGAAATTCATCCAGCAGCTGGAGGGTAGGTTTTGGGGGCCCCTCGAGCGCACAAAAATCGCTTGGATTTTGACCGTAGTCGCTGTTCCCGGCGCTAGCACACGGCAGCCTGTTTTTTCCCCAACACCTCTGCTCGGACCTTGTCCCTCTTCTTTCTTCCAGACAAGTTTTCTGGCGACGGCAAACATTTTCGGGGATTCGTGAGTCAGTGCTCAACAACTCGAGCTTCTGGCCGCCGTTTTTTCCCACAGAGCGGTCACAAGTGGGTTTTATAGTGTCACTTCGTGGGCAGAGCTTTGGAATGGGCAACGCCGTGTGGGGCATGAGATCACGTGGTGCGGAGTGCTTCTCGGTTTCTGGAGGCTCTTTAAAAGGTCTTTTTGGCCCTAGGTCACCCGTTCGCGCTCCGACGCTGGGAATGTCCAGGGGTTCGAGTTTGGGCATCTTTTTCAGTCCAATTCAAAAATATGGCCCCGTGTTAGAGTGGGGATAAGGTCCTTTTACCCGGTAATCTGGAGGGTCGACTGACCATGTAAAGGAGCCTTGGCCACCCGAGAGATTCCTACCTCTCGGAAAGCTTTCTCCTATCTACCCGATCGCCCTTCGCTTTCACGAGGGAGGTTGCGCGGCCCAGTGAAACGGAGGTTTCGGGTAGCTCCCACCTTTGCCAAACCTCTAGAATCTCCCATTCAGGCGCCCGACTCCCCAGAGGTCATGGGGTTTTTTCGAACGGACCTAAGACTCGGCCCGTGTTTGTAACAATTGTCAGCAGTTAGGACATTATGCCAATAGATTCCCCAGGATCGGAAACCATTCGCGTCTAGTGACAAGGGGGGGGACACTTAGCAGCGATTTGCCTCCAAGCTTCCTTTAAAGGGGGACAATCTTTTTTTGGTCCATTCACTCTAACAGTTGAGCTTTTGGGATTCTGGAGCAAGGGGAACTTTATGTCCTCGCTTTTGCTCTTTTGTCACACAAACCTCGGTGATGCTCGCCAAACCGGGGACTGTTCGAGGGGAATGGCTCCAAAGCCTCACAGATCCACATCAGACAATCCCCCCTCACATTAGCTATGTCTCCTTCCCATCAGGGAAATTTATTTCCTTGTCCTTCCAGGGTATAGAGAGGCCTCTGTGGGAGAAACCCTGGCTTCGTCTTCACTCCCCACATATTGAGTGGTCCTCTGGGAAGAAACGGGGTTGGGGGAGTTTTTGTAGAGGTAGATGTGGAGGGAGGTGTTCAGGTTGCTACTACATGGATCCCCGCAGATTCATTCCCCTGCCCAAGTGCTATTGGTCCTATGTAGAGTGTTCCCCCAAAAAGGCTGCGGAGAGTTTCCCGCCTCACCGCCCTAGGATGTCCTTTTGGGACCTCTTGCCTGGACAAAACCCCTCCCCGGGGAAGGTCTTTTCCCTCTTCTCTCCCGGAGAGGGAGGTATGTCCCAATACATTCGGGGAAAATTTTGGGCAAGAGGGTTCATTAGGAAGTCAGTGTCACCGCTGGGGCAGGGTTCTTCTTTGTGCAAAAGAAGAACGGAGAATTACTCCTGCATAATTACAGGGGTCTTAACGCCATTAAACCATTAAGAATAAATACCCGCTACCTTTAATTTCTGAGCTCTTTGATGGTTTCCCGGGAGCAAGGGTATTTACCAAATTAGACCTGGGGTGCTTACAATTGATTCGCATCCGCGAGGGGGACGAGGGAAGATGGTTTTAATACCAGGGATGGGCACATGAATATCTGGTGAGGGCCTTCAGGCCTGAATCCCCAGCCGTTTTCCAAAACTTTGTTAATGCACTTCCGGGATTTTTCCACCTCGGTCGTGGTCTATCTGGATAATATTTCATCTTCTCTCCAGATATTGACTCCCCCCCCGGAAAGATTCTGCAGAGTCTTCGTCCTTGCGGGCAAATTCCCTTTTTGCAAAGTTGGAGAAAAGGGGGTGTTTGAGCAGGAGTCTTTACCATTCCTGGGCTATATCATCTCCGCCCAGGGATTGGAAGGATCGCCAAATTACAAGTGTGATGGACGGCAAGAACCCCATTCCCTTAAACGGGGCAGCGCTTTATGGGGTTCTTAATTATTATCGCCAGTTCATTCCCATTTCTCAACTTGGTGCTTCCTTGGTGCCCCACCAAGAAGGGAGCAAATCCCAAAATTTTTGGTCTAGGAAGTCTCCAAGGGTTTCATCCAATTATTTAGTTTGCTACTCCCATTCTACGCAGCCCTGATGTTGAAAGCCATTCATATTGGAGGTAGATGCCTCATCCCTTGGTGCTGGAGCAGTCCTCTTTCAAAAGGGTGCTCAAGGCGAAAACATCCTTGCTTCTTTTCTTCTCCAAAGACCTTCACACCAGGGAGAGGAAAATTTTTCCATGGGGGAAGGGAGTTGCTAGCAATGAAATTGGCTTTCTCTGAGTGGAGACATCTTTTGAGGGGGGTTCGTTTCCCTTCCAAGTCTTCACCGCCACAAAATTTGGGGATATCTCAGCAGCCCAGCGGTTAATTCCGCCAGTCCAGGGTGGCCTTGTTCTTCTCCCGGTTTCATTTCACACTCCTTTCCTCGGGAGAAAAACATTCGTGCCGACGCTCTCTCTCTCGCTCTGTGGTGTCCTCTGAGGAGGAGGTGGGGGCCTCGGCTTATTGT
>JARQOD010004827.1:0-52091 GCA_033576555.1 Oophaga sylvatica
GTCTATTGTCTGTACAAGTCCCCTCTATAATGTAAAAGTGCTGCGGAATTATTATTATTTATTATAGCGCCATTTAATCCATGGCGCTTTACATGTGAGGTGGGGTATACATAATAAATACAAGTACAGTAATCTTAGCCAATACAAGTTACGACTGGTACAGTAGGAGAGAGTACCCTGCCCGTGATGGCTCACAATCTACAAGGGATAGGTGAGGATACAGTAGGCGAGGGTAGAGCTTGTCATGCAGCGGTTTGGTGGATCTGTGGTTACTGCAGGTTGTAGGCTTGTCGGAAGAGGTGAGTCTTCAGGTTCTTTTTGAAGGTTTCCATGGTAGGCGAGAGTCTGATATGTTGTGGTAGAGAGTTCCAGAGTAGGGGGGATGCGCGGGAGAAATCTTGTATGCGATTGTGGGAAGAGGAGATAAGAGGGGAGTAGAGAAGGAGATCTTGTGAGGATCGGAGGTTGCGTGCAGGTAGGTACCGGGAGACGAGGTCACAGATGTATGGAGGACACAGGTTGTGGATGGCTTTGTATGTCATGATTAGGGTTTTGAACTGGAGTCTTTGTGTAATGGGGAGCCAGTGCAGGGATTGACAGAGGGGTGAGGCTGGGGAATAGCGGGGGGGACAGGTGGATTAGTCAGGCAGCAGAGTTTAGAATAGATTGGAGGGGTGCAAGAGTATTAGAGGGGAGGCCACAGAGCAGGAGGTTGCAGTAGTCGAGGCAGGAGATGATGAGGGCATGGACTAGGGTTTTTGCAGATTCTTGGTTGAGGAATGTACGGATACGTGAGATAATTTTGAGTTGAAGTCGGCAGGAGGTGGAGAGGGCTTGGATATGTGGTTTAAAAGAGAGATCAGTGTCAAGGATAACCCCGAGGCAGCGAGCTTGTGGGACTGGAGAGAGTGGGCAGTCGTTTACATTAATTGATAGGTCCATTGGAGGGGTTGTGTGAGATGGGGGAAAGATGATGAATTCTGTTTTGTCCATATTAAGCTTTAGGAATCTAGCGGAGAAAAAGGATGAAATAGCGGACAGACATTGAGGGATTCTGTTTAGTAGGGAGGTGATATCTGGTCCACAGATGTAGATCAGTGTGTCATCAGCATAGAGGTGATATTCAAAGCCGTGAGATTCTATGAGCTGTCCGAGGCCGAAGGTGTAGATGGAGAAGAGCAGGGGCCCTAGGACTGAACCTTGCGGGACTCCCACAGATAGAGGGTGCGGTGAGGAGGTGGTGTGTGAGTGGGAGACGCTGAATGTCCGGTCTGTTAGGTATGACGCGATCCAAGATAGGGCCAAGCCTGTGATACCAAGAGATGAGGGGTCTGCAGTAATAGGGAATGGTCCACTGTGTCAAAGGCAGAGGGCAGGTCCAGGAGGAGGAGGACAGAGTAGTGTCGCTTGGCCTTGGCAGATAGTAGGTCATTGGTGACCTTAGTTAGGGAAGTTTCAGTGGAGTGGTGTGGCCGGAAGCCAGATTGTAGGTGGTCGAGGAGGGAGCAAGATGAGAGGTGGGAGGACAGTTCAAGATGGACGTGTTGTTCCAGTAGTTTTGAGGCATAGGGGAGAAGTGATATAGGGCGATAGCTAGATACAGAGGATGGGTCAAGAGAGGGCTTTTGGGGATAGGTGTGATTGAGGCATGTTTAAAGCTTGAGGGGAAAACACCAGTTGTTAGTGATAGGTTGAAGAGATGGGTTAGGGTTGGGATGAACACTGTGGTGAGGTTTGGGATGAAGTGGGATGGGATTGGGTCAAGTGCACAGGTAGAGAGATGTGATCTTGAGAGTAGGGTGGAGAGTCGATCTTCTGTAATGTTGGAGAAGTTGGTTTTGGAGGAGGAGGGCAGGGCAGTTAGGAGGAAGGGCCAGGGGTGAACCTAGCCTCTCTGCTGCCTGAGGTGAACTGCAAAACGGCGCCCCCCCATTGTAAAATCAGTACAAAGCTCCGCCCCTTCTGAACGCGCGGTGAATCCGGATGTGCTCATTGAACACATCCGGAATCACCGCAGCGCTACACAGGCCTGTGTATTTCCCTTGTCGGGAGATAATGTTTTCAAGTCCCATATAGTAACTTAAGTAGTTGCATTAATAACTAGTCACCGACCTGGCTTCTCCTAACTCTGAGCATGAGGGGAGGGAGTCACAAGGATATCAAGGAAGCAGCACCGTGTGCAGCAGCCAGCAGCAGGAGCATGGGCGTACCCAGGATCAAAACAAGGGGGGGGCAAGCCAATGTCACATCTTATACAGGTTACATCATATACATTGTACATTATACTGCATATTAGGTATGGAGCATTAGAACTGTTGTATATTGTATAATACAGCAGTGTATGCGACACTACGCTGTATATACCATATATTATACATGGCACACCAACCTCTATACAAAGAATAAGAGGCATTATAACCTGTATATGAAAAGTATAATACAGCAGTGTATATACACTCTATATACCGCACACGATGTGTATGACCCTGTATACACCATATACTACACTCTTATTTTGAAGTAAAAAAAACAAAAACAAGATCAAATACAATACTTAAAATAAAGAACAAGTAAAGTTAAAAATCAAAAAACTTACTGGTATTTCAGAGGGAACTATGGGCCTGCTTTTAGTTAATGAGATGGTCAATGTTCGGTTCCATATTTGTCACAAGTGAAGCAAATTTTCTCTTTCTTGATATCATTATTTCCTAGGGATTCCAAATTGCTATTAGTAAAATACCAATATATATACAGCGCTACAAAAACAATATACCAGCAATAAAACTGCCCACACACAGACATACAGCCTTGCACTGGCCATTACTGCAGCCTTGCCAATCCATAGAATTTCATCCTCATCAGTGCACATATTGGCGCAACTCCGCTTTTAGCTCAGGCTCAGACTGGTGTGGTGCGAGAGTCCCTAATAGGCAGGTAAATGTCCCCAATAGGCAGCATTGGTCCCCAATAGGCAGCATATGTTCCCAATAGGCAGCATAGTCCCCAATAGGCAGCATATGTCCTCAATAGACAGCATATGTCCTCAATAGACAGCATAGGTCCCCAATAGGCAACATAGGTCTCCAATAGGCAGCATAGGTCCCCAATAGGCAGAATAGGTCCCCAATACGCAGCATAGGTCCCCAATACGCAGCATAGGTTCTCAATAGGCAGCATAGGTCCCCAATACACAGCATAGGTCCCCAATACGCAGCATAGGTCCTCAATAGGCAGCATAGGTCCCAATACGCAGCATAGGTCACCAATAGGCAGCATAATCCCCCAATAGGCAGCATAATCCCCCATAGCCAGCATAGTCCCCAATAGGCAGCATAATCCCCCATAGCCAGCATAATACCCCATAGCCAGCATAATACCCCATAGTCAGCATAATACCCCATAGCCAGCATAATCCCCCATAGTCAGCATAATCCCCCATAGCCAGCATAATCCCCCATAGTCAGCATAATCCCCCATAGCCAGCATAATCCCCCATAGCCAGCATAATACCCCATAGCCAGCATAATACCCCATAGGCAGCATAATCCCCCATAGTCAGCATAATCCCCCATAGTCAGCATAATCCCCCATAGCCAGCATAATACCCCATAGCCAGCATAATACCCCATAGCCAGCATAATCCCCATAGTCAGCATAATACCCCATAGCCAGCATAATACCCCATAGCCAGCATAATCCCCCATAGCCAGCATAATCCCCCATAGCCAGCATAATCCCCTATAGTCAGCATTATACCCCATAGCCAGCATAGTCCCCCATAGCCAGCATAATCCCCCATAGCCAGCATAATCCCCATAGTCAGCATAATACCCCGTAGCCAGCATAGTCCCCCATAGCCAGCATAATACCCCATAGCCAGCATAATCCCCCATAGCCAGCATAATCCCCATAGGCAGCATAATCCCCCATAGCCAGCATAATACCCCATAGCCAGCATAATCCCCCATAGTCAGCATAATCCCCCATAGCCAGCATAATCCCCCATAGCCAGCATAATCCCCCATAGCCAGCATAATACCCCATAGCCAGCATAGTCCCCCATAGCCAGCATAATATCCCATAGCCAGCATAATCCCCCATAGTCAGCATAATACCCCATAGCCAGCAGTCCCACATAGCCAGAATAATACCCCATAGCCAGCATAATCCTCCATAGGCAGAATAATCCCCCATAGCCAGCATAATCCCCCATAGCCAGCATAATACCCCATAGCCATCATAATCCCCCATAGCCAGCATAATACCCCAGAGCCAGCATAGTCCCCCATAGCCAGCATTATACCACATAGCCAGCATAGTCCCCCATAGCCAGCATTATACCCCATAGCCAGCATAATCCCCCATAGCCAGCATAATCCCCCATAGGCAGCATAATCCCTCATAGCCAGCATAATCCCCCATAGCCAGCATAATACCCCATAGCCAGCATAATCCCCCATAGCCAGCATAATCCCCCATAGGCAGCATAATCCCCCATAGCCAGCATAATCCCCCATAGCCAGCATAATACCCCATAGGTCGGGCCTGGCTTTAAAAAAAAAAAGCCAGTACTCACCTATCTCCCCCGCAGCTCTGAAGATGCGTGCGCTCGTCTACGTCTTCTCCTGGCACAGGCGGCGTGACGTCATCAGGGGGCGCAGGCGGCCACAAGGCCTTCCTCACCAGTCACCATATTCCGCCCGCGATTAAAGGGCCCGCCGGCACTGAACTGTCAGTTGAATGTCGGCGGGCCCACGGGCCGATTCATTCACTGTGCGCCCCTGTTTTGCTGCCCCCTAGCTGCCGCCGCCTGAGACAAGAGGCTCAAGTCGCCTCATTATAGCGGCGCCTCTGGGAAGGGCTCTGGGGGTTGTTGAAGTGAAGCAAATTTTCTCTTTCTTGATATCATTATTTCCTAGGGATTCCAAATTGCTATTAGTAAAATACCAATATATATACAGCGCTACAAAAACAATATACCAGCAATAAAACTGCCCACACACAGACATACAGCCTTGCACTGGCCATCACTGCAGCCTTGCCAATCCATATCATTTCATCCTCATCAGTGCACATATTGGCGCAACTCCGCTTTTAGCTCAGGCTCAGACTGGTGTGGTGCGAGAGTCCCTAATAGGCAGGTAAATGTCCCCAATAGGCAGCATTGGTCCCCAATAGGCAGCACATGTTCCCAATAGGCAGCATAGTCCCCAATAGGCAGCATATGTCCTCAATAGACAGCATATGTCCTCAATAGACAGCATATGTCCCCAATAGGCAACATAGGTCCCCAATAGGCAGCATAGGTCCCCAATAGGCAGCATAGGTCCCCAATACGCAGCATAGGTCCCCAATACACAGCATAGGTCCTCAATAGGCAGCATAGGTCCCCAATACGCAGCATAGGTCCCCAATACGCAGCATAGGTCCTCAAGAGGCAGCATAGGTCCCCAGTATGCAGCATAGGTCACCAATAGGCAGCATAATCCCTCAATAGGCAGCATAATCCCCATAGCCAGCATAGTCCCCAATAGGCAGCATAATCCCCCATAGCCAGCATAATACCCCATAGCCAGCATAATACCCCATAGCCAGCATAATACCCCATAGCCAGCATAATCCCCCATAGTCAGCATAATCCCCCATAGCCAGCATAATCCCCCATAGTCAGCATAATCCCCCATAGCCAGCATAATCCCCCATAGCCAGCATAATACCCATAGCCAGCATAATCCACCATAGTCAACATAGTCCCCCATAGCCAGCATAATACCCCATAGCCAGCATAATCCCCCATAGCCAGCATAGTCCCCCATAGCCAGCATAATCCCCCATAGTCAGCATAATCCCCCATAGCCAGCATAATCCCCCATAGTCAGCATAATCCCCCATAGCCAGCATAATCCCCCATAGTCAGCATAATCCCCCATAGCCAGCATAATCCCCCATAGCCAGCATAATACCCCATAGCCAGCATAATCCCCCATAGTCAGCATAGTCCCCCATAGCCAGCATAATACCCCATAGCCAGCATAATCCCCCATAGCCAGCATAGTCCCCCATAGCCAGCATAATACCCCATAGCCAGCATAATCCCCCATAGCCAGCATAATCCCCCATAGCCAGCATAATCCCCCATAGTCAGCATAATCCCCCATAGCCAGCATAATCCCCCATAGCCAGCATAATCCCCCATAGCCAGCATAATACCCCATAGCCAGCATAGTCCCCCATAGCCAGCATAATCCCCCATAGCCAGCATAATCCCCCATAGTCAGCATAATACCCCATAGCCAGCAGTCCCACATAGCCAGAATAATACCCCATAGCCAGCATAATCCCCCCATAGGCAGCATAATCCCCCATAACCAGCATAATCGCCCATAGCCAGCATGATACCCCATAGCCAGCATAATCCCCCATAGCCAGCATAATACCCCATAGCCAGCATAGTCCCCCATAGCCAGCATTATACCCATAGCCAGCATAATCCTCCATAGCCAGCATAATCCCCCATAGCCAGCATAATCCCCCATAGCCAGCATTATCCCCCATAGCCAGCATAATCCCCCATAGCCAGCATAATACCCCATAGGACGGGACTGGCTTTAAAAAAAAAAAGCCAGTACTCACCTATCTCCCCCGCAGCTCTGAAGATGCGTGCGCTCGTCTCCGTCTTCTCCTGGCACAGGCGGCGTGACGTCATCAGGGGGCGTAGGTGGCCACAAGGCCTTCCTCACCAGTCACCATATTCTGCCCGCGATTAAAGGGCCGCCGGCACTGAACTGTCAGTTCAATGTCGGCGGGCCCAAGGGCCGATTCATTCACTGTGCGCCCTGCTTTGCTGCCCCCTAGCTGCCGCCGCCTGAGACAAGAGGCTCAAGTAGCCTCATTATAGCGGAGCCCCTGGGAAGGGCTCTGGGGGTTGTTGACCAAAACTGTGTCTGATGTTATCAATCTTCTCCTTGAAAAATGAGGCAAAGTCTTCGGCTGAGATGAGGGGGGAGGGAGAAGGTGCTGGGGGCGGAGGAGAGAATTGAAGGTGTTTAATAACTGTTTGGGGTTGTGAGACAGGGAGGATATGAGAGATGAGAAGTAGGTTTGTTTAGCTACAGCGAGTGTGGTCTTGAAAGTAGTGAGGGACTGTTTGAATGTGATGAAGTCCTCATTGGAGTGCGATCTTTTCCATCTCCGCTCAGCAGCCCTGGAAGCTCGCCTCAGTTCTTTGGTCAGGCTGGTGTGCGAGGGCTGTCTGTTGATTTTGCGAGCTTTGGTATGTGTGAGAGGGGCGACCGATTCCAGAGCTGCAGCTATAGTGGTGTTATATAGAGCAGCAGCGGCATCCGCATTGTGTAGGGAAGTTATGTCTGTAAGAGGGAGGAGGGATTCAGAAAATGAGTGTAGATCGAGTTGTTTAAGATTTCTGCGAGGGTGTGCAAGTTTGTGGGGTGGGGATTGTGGACCTGGAGAGGAGAGGGAAGAGAATGTAAGTACAGTAGGTATATGTTGGCGCTATAGAAATAAAATTATTATTATTATCTTGTGGCTGTTGTTTAATCTTTATTTGTAGTTTTTAGGTAATTAAATTCTCATGCTCCTGGGCGGGCCTGCTTACATATTCATCTCAAACAGGATACCCAGTTGCAATCTAGATGCAAAATGGTTGCACAGAATAGTGCAACTGATCCCAAACAGGGAGGCACTAACTCCAGTATATACATAAATGCCGGAGTAAATAAGTTAAAGGAATTTTTATTTTTATTATGTTTAAACATATAAAAATTTCAAATCAGAAAGTGAATAAAGTGAATAAAAGGCAGACAAATAAGCAGGGTCAGCTAACAGGTGCTGCATAAGCACATAATTATTGATAGTACATAATGGATAGTATATGCAGCTTGTGCATTCAGGTAAGGTTTACCTATACATAAGCATAAGATCTGATAGTAAATCTAGCCAAATGGCATTACATTACATTCAAAGCAGAGAGAAGGGGAATAGCTTACCAAAGGGAAGACTGTAGCTGACACTGGTCCTGCCATCTGGCGCACACAGATGCTGAGGACTTGTGGCAGGCGCAGCTATGCCTTTTGCTGGAGCACAAGAAACACACCCATCCACAACACATAGGTTCCTGTCTCACCTTGCAGGGAGGCACATTACACCACTTCTGAAGCCGAGCAGTGCAAATACAGTGGTGGCCAAAAGTATTGGCACCCCTGCAATTCTGTCAGATAATACTCAGTGTCTTCTTGAAAATGATTGCAATCACAAATTATTTGCTATTTTTATCTTCATTTAATTTGCTTGCAAGGAAAAAACACAAAAGAGAATGAAGCAAAAATCAAATCCTTGATCATTTCACGCAAAACTCCAAAAATGGGGCAGACAAAAGTATTGGCACCCTCAGCCTAATACTTGGTTGCACAACCTTTAGCCAAAATAACTGCGAACAACCGCTTCCGGTAACCATCAATGAGTTTTTACAATGCTCTGCTGGAATTGTAGACCATTCTTCTTTGGCAAACTGCTCCAGGTCCCTGATATTTGAAGGGTGCCTTCTCCAAACTGCCATTTTGAGATCTCTCCACAGGTGTTCTATGGGATTCAGGTCTGGACTCATTGCTGTCCACCTTAGAAGTCTCCAGTGCTTTCTCTCAAACCATTTTATAGTGCTTTTGGAAGTGTGTTTTGGGTCATTGTCCTGCTGGAAGACCCATGACCTCTGAGGGAGACCCAGCTTTCTCACACTGGGCCCTACATTATTCTGCAAAATTTGTTGGTAGTCTTCAGACTTCATAATGCCATGCACACAGTCAAGCAGTCCAGTGCCAGAGGCAGCAAAGCAACCCAAAACATCAGGGAACCTCCGCCATGTTTGACTGTAGGGACTGTGTTCTTTTCTTTGAATGCCTCTTTTTTTTTCCTGTACACTCTATGTTGATGGTTTTTCCCAAAAAGCTCAACTTTTGTCTCATCTGACCAGAGAACATTCTTCCAAAACGTTTTAGGCTTTCTCAGGTAAGTTTTAGCAAACTCCAGCCTGGCTGTTTTATGTCTCGGGTAAGAAGTGGGGTCTTCCTGGGTATCCTACCATACAGTCCCTTTTCATTCAGACGCCGACGGATAGTATGGATTGACACTGTTGTACCCTCGGACTGCAGGGCAGCTTGAACTTGTTTGGATGTTAGTCGAGGTTCTTTATCCACCATCCGCACAATCTTGCGTTGAAATCTTTCGTCAATTTTTCTTTTCCTTCCACATCTAGGGAGGTTAGCCACAGTGCCATGGGCTTTAAACTTCTTGATGACACTGTGCACGGAAGACACAGGAACATTCAGGTCTTTGGAGATGGACTTGTAGCCTTGAGATTGCTCATGCTTCCTCACAATTTGGTTTCTCAAGTCCTCAGACAGTTCTTTGGTCTTCTTTCTTTTCTCCATGCTCAATGTGGTACACACAAGGACACAGGACAAAGGTAGAGTCAACTTTAATCCATGTTAACTGGCTGCAAGTGTGATTTAGTTATTGCCAACACCTGTTAGGTGCCACAGGTAAGTTACAGGTGCTGGTGATTCCACAAATTAGAGAAGCATCACATGATTTTTCAAACAGTGCCAATACTTTTGTCCACCCCTTTTTTAAGGTTTGGTGTGGAATTATATCCAATTTGGCTTTAGGTCAATTAGTTTTGTGTTTTTTCATTGAAGACAAATTAAATGAAGATAATAATACCAAAGAATTTGTGTTTGCAATCATTTTCAGGAAGAAACTGAGTATTAGCTGACAGAATTGCAGGGGTGCCAATACTTTTGGCCACCACTGTAGGTGGTCGGTTGGATAACAGATAATGCTTCCAGCAGGATTGGCAGCACCACACAGTCTTCTACACAGTCCAGTCTCACCAGCCTAAAGTCTGAATCACTTAATTCTCAACCTGATCCGCCTTCCTCCCACCATATTGAGTGCCAGTAGACTAGTTATCCCACACTAGGATACTCTGAGGAGCTTTTTGCTACAACATTTATTGATTGTGGCCTCTCAACCTGCATGCTCCAAGAGGGACAGGTGTTATGTTTCGGTAACTGAGGAGAAATGGCAAAAAATAGCAAAAGCGGTAAAACACCAGAGAGGCTGGAACCTATTGGATTGCAGTAACCTGAACTAACCACACAACTAGAGGTAGCCGTGGAGCGTTCCTACGTTGATCCTAGACGCCTCGTCACAGCCTGAGAGATAACTACACCTAAAGGCAGAAAGATGAAAGCTATCTGCCCCGAAGCAGATCCCCAAAGAAAATAGGAAGCCCCCAAACATGTAATGGCGGTTAGACAAGAAGAAAGCACGGACACAGACAGAAAATAGAATGAGCAAACGCTGGGGCCCAATCTGTCTAGACAGAAAAGTACAGGAATGAATTCTGACTGCAATCCAACAAAAACCCTAACAAAAATACCAACACGTCTGATTGCAAAAAAAACCTGAGATCACTCGACCTCTTCCACCTAAATCAGATCTCTGGTGTAACAAAACGCTATTCAGCAAATTAAAAGTAACAAAAGAGCAAAGCAAAAGTGCAGACACAAACGGAGCACAATTGCAGCGCCAGACCCCAGAAGGGGAAAGGCTGCAGTCCACTGCAAGCAGCAAACCAACAGAGAAAATCAAACAGAGAAAAAAAAACTAGCAAACACTTATCTGAAGGAGAGCAGGAAACTAGCAGTGCTTCAAGCAAGACCAGAAGAACAATTGATAACCGGCAAGGCTGCTGGGAAATCAGGCAACTTATATCCTACCATTCAGCGCCAGCTGGAGGCCATTCATTAATTAGTTTATTACCCTCAGCAACCACCGGAGGGAGCCCCAGCTCAGAAGCCGCCTCTAGCATATTAACAACAGTACCCCCCCTTGAGGAGGGGTCACCGAACCCTCACCTGCGCAAACAGGCCGATCAGGATGGGCTCGATGATAGGCATGGATAAGTCTCCCAGCATGAATGTCCGAAGCAAACACCAAGAATTTCCGTCTAGCGAAACGAGAATCCAATATCTTCTCAACCACATACTCCAAATTGCCCTCAACCAAACAGGGTCGGGAGGTGCAGCCATAGGAACCACTGGTTCGACAAACCTCTTCAATAAGGATTTGTGGAACACGTTATGGATCTTAAATGTCCCTGGAAGAAGCAAACGGAAGGAAACCGGATTAATAATTTCCATGATCTTATAAGGTCCAATGAACCTTTGTTTAAATTTAGGAGATGCAACCTTCATAGGGATATTCCTTGAGGATAACCAAACCAAGTCCCCCACTTTAAAACGAGGACAATCAGTCCTATGGCAAACCGATGGGCCTTCTCCTGAGAGAGAGACAACCTATCCACCACCTGGTCCCAAATCTGCTGCATATGCTGCACAATAGAGTCAACCCCCGGACAGACAGAAGCCTCCGCCTGTCCTAAAGAAAATCGAGGGTGAAACCCGGAATTGCAGAAAAATGGAGACATCAAGGTGGCAGAGCTAGCTCTATTATTAAGAGCAAACTCAGCCAAAGGCAAAAAAGAGACCCAGTCATCTTGATCAGCAGACACAAAACATCTCAAATAAGTCTCCAAGGTCTGGTTTGTTCTCTCGGTTTGTCCATTGGTCTGAGGGTGAAATGCAGAGGAGAAAGACAACTGAACACCAAGTTTAGAACAAAATGTCCTCCAAAATCTGGAAACAAACTGGACTCCTCTGTCAGACACAATGTTCTCTGGAATGCCATGCAACCGAACCACATGCTGAAAGAACAAAGGCACCAACTCGGAGGAGGAAGGCAACTTAGGCAATGGCACAAGATGTATCATCTTGGAAAACCTATCACAGATTACCCAGATAACGGTCATTCTTTGAGAGACAGGAAGGTCAAAAATAAAATCCATAGAAATATGGGTCCATGGCCTCTTGGGTACAGGTAATGGCATTAACAAACCACTAGAACGAGAGCAAGGCTTGGAACGAGAGCAAGTCCCACAGGACTGCACAAAGTCCCTGACATCACGAGACAAAGTAGGCCACCAAAAGGAGCGACTCACCAAGTCTCTGGTACCAAAAATCCCAGGGTGACCAGCCAATGCGGAACAATGATTCTCAGACATCACACTCTTTTTCCACTGGTCTGGAACAAACAACTTCCCAACAGTGCAGCGCTCAGATTTATCCTCCTGACACCCTTCCAGAGCCAGTCTCAAATTGGGCGAAATGGCGGAAAGAACCACACCCTCTTTCAAAATAACAGCAGGATCAGATAACTCAGGAGAATCTGCAAAGAAACTCCTCGAGAGGGCATCCGCCTTGACATTCTTAGTGTCAGGAAGAAAAGAAACCACAAAATTAAAACGTGTGAAAAACAAGGCCCACCTAGCCTGTCTAGGATTAAGTCGCTTGGCTGATTCGAGATAAACCAGGTTCTTATGGTCCGTGAGGACCACCACCTGATGTTTGGCTCCTTCCAGCCAATGTCTCCACTCTTCAAAGGCCCACTTCATGGCCAATAACTCCCAATTACCCACGTCATAATTACGTTCAGTTGGAGAAAATTTTCGAGAGAAAAAGGCACAAGGGTTACTCTTAGAGGTCTCTGGATCCCTTTGGGACAAAACGGCACCTGCCCCAATCTCAGAGGCATCAACCTCCACCTGAAACGGCAGAGAAACATCAGGCTGCCGTAGACCAGGAGCAGAAATGAATCTCTGCTTAAGTTCCTGAAATGCAGAAACTGCCTCAGAAGGCCAATTCACCACATCGGAACCCTTTTTGGTCAGATCAGTCAATAGTTTAACAATACCAGAGAAATTACCAATAAATTTACAATAAAAATTGGCAAAACCCAAAAATCTCTGTAGAGCCTTCAATGAAGTAGGTTGAACCCAATCACAGATGGTCTGAACCTTGACCGGGTCCATTTCAGTAACAGACGGAGACAAAATGAATCCCAGAAATGAGATCTTCTGTACACCAAAAAGACACTTTGATCCCTTCACATACAGTGCATTCTCTCTCAAAATCTGGAACACAGTCCAAACATGTTTCACATGAGAGTCCCAGTCATTGGAAAAAATCAAGATATCATCCAAATAAACAATCAGAAATTTATCCACAAAATCCCTGAAAATATCATTCATGAAGGATTGGAAGACAGAAGGGGCATTAGTAAGCCCAAAAGGCATCACTAGGTACTCAAAATGCCCCTCTGTGGTATTAAAAGCTGTCTTCCATTCATCCCCGTGCTTAATGCGAATAAGGTTATACGCCCCCCTGAGATCAAGCTTGGTAAACCAACTAGCACTTTTCACTCTGGAAAATAGGTCAAAAATCAAAGGTAACGGATATTGATATTTAACAGTGATCTTATTCAGGAGGCGATAATCAATACACGGCCTCAATAAACCATCCTTTTTGGCCACAAAGAAAAAAACGGCGACCAAGGGTGAAGAGGATGGTCTGATATGACCCTTCTCCAATGACTCCTTGATATAAGATCGCATAGCATCGTGTTCATGTACAGATAAATTAAAAAGGCGACCTTTTGGAAATTTACCACCATTCAATAGCGCAATCATAGCTCCTGTGAGGGGCAAGGATGCAGATTTACTTTCACTAAACACATCAGAAAAATCAGTCAAAAAGTCAGTGACATCCTGAGACTGGGGAGAGGCAGAAAAAACAGGAGTGTCAGTATTAACACATTGGCAGCCCCAACTGGTCACAGACACAGATTTCCAATCCAAAACAGGATTATGAGACTGTAACCAAGGGAAACCTAGTACAATAATGTCATGCAGATTATGCAGCACCTGAAATTTGCAACTCTCCAGATGATCTGGTTCAACCCTCATTATCACCTGAGTAGAAAACTGGGGTTTATTCTCTGCCAAAGGGTAGAATCAATTCCCAGTAGGGGAATAGACTTCCACAGGGTATCATGGGAAACCCACAACATTTGGCAAAGTCAAAATCCATCAGGTTAATAGCTGCTCCAGAATCAACAAAAGCCTGAGCAGAAAATGTGGACAGGGAGCAAATCAGGGTAACAGTCAACAGAAATTTAGTCTGAACACTACCCAAGACAACTGAGTGTGCAAAACGTCTTCCCCGCTTAGTGCAGACAGAAATAGCATGGGAAGCGTCACCACAGTAGAAACATAACACATTGCGCTTACGAAACTCATGACGCTGAGCCCCAGAAGTCACTCCATCACACTGCATGGGCTCAGGAGCTGGCTCACAAGGCAACACTATCTCACGCATACCTCTGCGCTCATGCAAGCATCTGTCAATTTGAATAGCCAAAGACATAGAATCATTGAGACCAGAGAGAACAGGGAATCCCACCATAACGTCCTTTATTTTTTCTGACAGACCCTTTCGAAAAAGGGCTGCCAAAGCATGATCATTCCATTTGGTCAGGACTGCCCACTTTCGAAATTTCTGACAGTACAACTCAGCGTCTTCAAGACCCTGATTTAATGCCAACAAGATCTTTTCAGCTTGATCAGTGACATTAGGTTCATCGTACAATAACCCCAGAGCCTGAAAAAATACATCAATATCATTCAAAACAGGATCCCCAGGTGTCAGGGAAAAAGCCCAATCCTGAGGGTCGCCGCGCAGCAGGGAGATGAAAATTTGAACCTGCTGTGCCGCGTTCCCTGAGGACTTAGGCTTTAAGGCAAAAAACAACTTACAGTTATTTTTGAAATTCAGAAACTTAGATCGATCCCCAAAAACAAATCTGGCATGGGGATCCTAGGTTCCACAACCGGTAACCCAGCAAGATAGGTAGCAATTCTCCGAACCTCAGTGGCAAGCTGATCCACACGGCCAGACAACTGTGCAAACTCCATTGAGAGAAAAAAAAAATCCTCCTTCAGCACCCAGAGAAAAGAGGGGGAAAAAAAGTGCAACAAACAGAGTTTCCTTATTACTATTTTCCCCTTCTGTGAGTACCATACAATTTTCAGGTTTTGGGCCGGTTATACTGTTATGTTTCAGTAACTGAGGAGAAATAGCAAAAGCGGTAATACACCAGAGAGGCTGGAACCTATTGGATTGCAGTAACCTGAACTAACCACACAACTAGTAGTAGCCGTGGAGCGTTCCTACGGTGATCCTAGACACCTCGTCACAGCCTGAGAGATAACTACACCTAAAGGCAGAAAGATGAAAGCTATCTGCCCCGAAGCAGATCCCCAAAGAAAATAGGAAGCCCCCAAACATGTAATGGCGGTTAGACAAGAAGAAAGCATGGACACAGACAGAAAATAGAATGAGCAAACGCTGGGGCCCAATCTGTCTAGACAGAAAAGTACAGGAAAGAATTCTGACTGCAATCCAAAAAAACCCTAACAAAAATACCAACACTTCTGAAAAAAACCTGAGATCACACGATCTCAACCACCTAAATCAGATCTCTGGTGTAACAAAACGCTATTCAGCAAATAAAAAGTAACAAAGGAGCAAAGCAAAAGTGCAGACACAAACGGAGCACAATTGCAGTGCCAGACCCCCAAAAGGGGACAGGCTGCTGTTAGGGTCTACGGAACGCACCAAATATATGAGGTAGAGAGATGCGTTCGCAGCCCGGGGTCCACCGTGCAGGCGGAACCTGCTGCTAGTAAAATGGCGCAAGACGCAAACTCTGTTATCCCGCAGAGTCGCCAAAATAAACACCGCAATGCGCTGTGGCAATATGTGTGAACTCTGTTGTTTCACAGAGCCGCTAGAAGGAGTGCCGCAGCGCAATATGGCGATGTGTGCGAACTCACTGAACACAACTGAGTCGCAAAATAAACACGCTAGGGCGCTATCTAGCTGTCACGCAGTCTCTGCGTACAGGAGGTCAGGGGCCTAAGCTGACCCTAAGCTGGGGCCCTAACTAATCCCTCTACCTGGAGGTACTGTTAAAGGTACAGAGGTCCAGGCCGCCAGCGTAACCCCTATCTCCTGAGGATCCCTGAACCTCAGTAATCTAGTCCTGAGAAGGACCCCGATCACAACAACAGGGGACAGGATAATATAAGCCAACACACAGTACTAGACGAACGAGACAGTACAAGGGGAAAACCAAAACCACCTTGCATACAAAAACTCGCACCATAACAACAGAGGGAACGCCAACAGGTAAGGAGATAAATAATAAAGCGAGGAAGGGAAAAAACCACACCAAATACACTTCACTCCAAACTCCAAAATACCACAAGCCGCTCTGTTTGTCTGCAAGGAATGCTTTCACCGACAACTTCCCTAACAGACTGGCAGGTATTTGAAGGAGTCCCACTTCTGCAGCATTGACTGCAGCTGGGCGAGACTGGGCCTCATCTAGCACAGAGAGAGAGAATTAACTCCCTCACTGACGAAAAATACAAAGCACCAAAAACTCAGCTGCGAGAAGTCAGGCTGTGTAATCGTGACGATCTTCGTGGCGACACACCCGTGACAGTACCCACCCTTCTACGAGGGACCTCCGGACCCTCAGGGCCAGGTTTATCCGGGTGAGTCGTGTGGAAGGCCCGAATTAATCGGTCTGCGTTAATATCCGACGCAGGAACCCACATCCTTTCCTCAGGACCATACCCCTTCCAATGAACCAGGTACTGAAGGGACAGGCGATTAAAGTGTGAATCGATGACTTTTGATACCTGAAACTCCAAGTTACCATTGACCACCACTGGAGGAAGAGGTAAAGGTGACGGTATCACCGGCGCCACATACCTCTTAAGCAACGATCTGTGGAACACGTTGTGAATTTTAAACGTAGGGGGAGGTCAAGACGAAATGCCACCGGATTAATTATAGAACTGATCCTGTACGGCCCAATGAACCTGGGACCCAGTTTCCAGGAGGGAACCTTAAGTTTTATATTCCTGGTAGACAACCATACCCGATCGTTCACACTTAGGTCCGGACCAGACACTCTCCTCCTATCAGCCATACGTTTGTATCGGTTCCCCATAGTATTCAGATTATTCAGCACCCCTCTCCACACTGAAGCGAGTGATGACGGTGACCGGATGGACTGCCTCCTCCAAAAAATGGTGCCACTCCTCAAAAGCTAACTTAATGGCCAAGAGTTCCCTATTGCCGACATCGTAATTCCTCTCAGCGGACGACAATTTTTTAGAGAAAAAGGCACACGGATGCCACTTACCAGGGGACGAACCCTGTGACAATACTGCTCCCACCCCTACCTCGGAAGCGTCTACCTCTACAATGAACGGCTGTGACGCATCAGGTTGAATGAGTATGGGTGCCGAGGCAAAACATTTTTTCAAGGAGGAGAATGCTTGACAAGCCTTGTCAGGCCACCTAGAAAAATCCGTCCCTTTTTTTGTCATGTCTGTGAGAGGTTTAACCATGGACGAGAAATTACGAATAAATTTCCGGTAATAATTAGCAAACCCCAGGAAACGTTGTAGTGCCTTAAGATTCTCTGGCAGATCCCACTCAAGAACTGCCCGCACTTTCCCAGGGTCCATACGAAAACCGGATGCTGACACCAGGAAGCCTAAAAATTGGAGTTCCTGTACGGCGAACACACACTTTTCCCATTTGGCGTACAGTTTATTATCCCGCAAGATCTGTAACACCTGCCTAACATGCTCCTGATGAGACACAAGATCCGGCAAGTAAATTAAGATATATGACAACAAACTGTCCCACCAGGCGGCGAAAAATGTCATTTACAAAGTGTTGGAACACTGCCGGGGCATTAGTCAGACCGAATGGCATGACAAGGTTCTCATAATGCCCCTCCGGAGTGTTAAACGCCGTCTTCCACTCATCCCCCTCCTTCATCCTAATCAGATTGTACGCCCCCTGAGATCCAACTTAGAGAACCTGTTGTGAATGGGTTTGAGATGAGTTCTGAGCAGAGGCTTCCTCTGGTGGTTACAAGCGGTGCTGGTCTGTCCAGTGAAGATTGCGAGGACTGGGAATCAGGTGTTACTGACTGGTCTTATAAGGGAGTCACCTTCCCATCAGGGTTGCCGGTGATCAATTGTTCTGGTCTGAATCCTTCATTCCTGTTTCCCTTGTAGCCTGCTGTGTCGTGTCTGCATCTCCTGCTAACAGATAAGACATTTTCTTCTTTTTGTTTTTTTGTGCTATATTTTTGCATTTTGTCCTGCACTTCTGTGGGGACCTTCAGGGTCCCCTCCGGGGGCTTTTGCCCTCTCAGTTTTGTTCAGCCACTGATTTTTGTACTTTTGCTTTTTCCAGTTTTTTCAGTGGCTGCTGTTTTGATTTTGTTACACCAGAGAACTAATTTAGGTGGTAGAGGTCGTGTGATCTCAGGTGATTTTGAAATTAGTAGAGTTGGTGCTTTTCAGGGTTTTCTGGGATTGCAGTAAGTACCCTTCCTATCCTTTTCTATTTAGTTAGTTTGGACCCCAGCGTTTGCTCATACTATTTTCTTTCTGTGTCAGTATTTCATCTTGTCTAACCGCCATTACATGTTTGGGGGCTTTCTATTATCTTTGGGGTTCTGCTCCGGGGCAGATAGCTTTCCTATTTCTATCTTTAGGTGTAGTTAGTTTCTCAGGCTGTGACGAGGCGTCTAGGACCAACGTAGGAACGCTCCACGGCTGCCTCTAGTTGTGGTGGTTAGTCAGGGTACTGCAATCTCATAGATTCCAACTGCTCTGGTGTATTGCCTTTTTTACCTGCACTCCTCAGCTACCGAAACATAACAGTATCACCGGCCAAAAATTTAAAATTGTATGGTACTCACAGAAGGGAAAAAATATTGTGAAAGAAAAAAGGTTGTCAGAGTTGTCAGAGATATTTTTCTGTTTGCGGGTTTTTTTTTTTTTTTTTTTTTTCCCTCTGTATCTCTGGGTGCTGGGGAGGATCTTTTCTCTCAATGGAGTTTGCACAGTTGTCTGGCCGTGTGGATCAGCTTGCCACTGAGGTTCAGAGTATTGCTGCATATCTTGCTAGGTTGCCTGTTGTGGAACCTAGGATTCCCATGCCAGATTTGTTTTTAGGGGATCGAGCTAAGTTTCAGAATTTCAAAAATAATTGTAAATTGTTTTTTGCCTTAAAATCTAAGTCCTCAGGGAACGCAGCGCAGCAGGTTCAAATTGTCATCTCTCTCCTGCGCGGCGACCCTCAGGATTGGGCTTTTTCCCTGACACCTGGGGATCCTGTTTTGAGTGATGTTGATGCATTTTTTCAGGCTTTGGGGTTATTGTACGATGAGCCTAATGTCACTGATCAAGCTGAAAAAGCCTTGTTGGCATTAAATCAGGGGCTTTATGACGCTGAGTTATACTGTCAGAGATTCCGTAGGTGGGCAGTCCTGACCAAATGGAATGACGAAGCTTTGGCAGCCCTTTTCCGGAAGGGTCTGTCAGATAATGTAAAGGATGTTATGGTGGGATTCCCTGTCCCCTCTGGTCTCAATGATTCTATGTCATTAGCGATTCAAATTGACAGACGTTTGCGTGAGCGGAGAAGTATGCGTGGAATAGTGTTGCCTTGTGAACCAGCTTCTGAACCAATGCAGTGTGATAGAGTGGTGTCTGGGGCACAGCGTCATGAGTTTCGAAAGCGCAATGGGTTATGTTTCTACTGTGGTGATGCCTCTCATGCTATTTCAGTCTGCCCTAAGTGGGGAAGACGTTTTGCACGCTCAGTTGTCTTGGGTAGTATTCAGACTAAGTTTTTATTAACTATCACTCTGATGTGCTCTCTGTCCTCATTTTCTGCTCAGGCTTTCGTTGATTCTGGAGCAGCTATTAACCTGATGGATTATGATTTTGCTAAACGTTGTGGGTTTCCCTTGATACCCCTACAGAAGTCTATTCCCCTACTGGGGATCGATTCTACCCCTTTGGCTGAGAATAAACCCCAGTTTTCTACTCAGGTGATAATGAGGGTTGAACCTGATCACCAGGAGTGCTGCAAATTTTTGGTTCTGTATAATCTGCATGACATTATCGTGCTGGGTTTCCCTTGGTTACAGTCTCATAATCCTGTTTTGGATTGGAAATCTGTGTCTGTAACCAGTTGGGGCTGCCAATGTGTTAATACCAACACTCCTGTTTTTTCTGCCTCCCCCCAGGCTCAGGATGTTCCTGACTTTTTGATTGATTTTTCTGATGTGTTTAGCGAAAGTAAATCTGCATCCTTGCCTCCCCATAGGAGCTATGACTGCGCTATTGAATTAGTGCCGGGTAGTAAATTCCCTAAAGGTCGCCTTTTTAACTTGTCTGTACCTGAACATGACGCTATGCAGTCTTATATCAAGGAATCATTGGAGAAGGGTCATATCAGACCATCCTCTTCACCCTTAGGTGCCGGTTTTTTCTTTGTAGCCAAAAAGGATGGTTCATTAAGGCCGTGTATTGATTATCGTCTCTTGAACAATATTACTGTGAAATATCAATACCCGTTACTCTTGATTTCTGACTTGTTTTCCAGGGTGAAAAACGCTACTTGGTTTACCAAGCTTGACCTCAGGGGGGCGTATAACCTTATTCGCATTAAGCACGGGGATGAATGGAAGACGGCATTCAATACCCCTGAAGGGCATTTTGAGTACCTAGTGATGCCCTTTGGGCTCACTAATGCTCCTTCCGTCTTCCAGTCCTTCATGAATGACATTTTCAGGGATTTTGTGGACAAATTTCTGATTGTTTATTTGGATGATATCTTGATTTTTTCCCCAGCGGAACGTAATTATGATGTGGGAAATCGGGAGTTATTGGCTATGAAGTGGGCTTTTGAAGAGTGGAGACATTGGCTGGAGGGAGCCAAACATCAGGTGGTGGTCCTTACGGACCATAAGAATCTGGTCTATCTGGAATCTGCCAAGCGACTCAATCCTAGACAGGCCAGGTGGGCCTTGTTTTTCACACGTTTTAATTTTGTGGTTTCCTTTCTTCCTGGCACTAAGAATGTTAAGGCGGATGCCCTCTCGAGGAGTTTCCTTGCGGACTCTCCTGAGTTATCTGATCCTTCTGTTATTTTGAAAGAGGGTGTAGTTCTTTACGCTATCTCGCCCAATTTGAGACTTGCTCTGGAGGGGTGTCAGGAGGATAGGCCCGAGTGCTGCCCTGTTGGAAAATTGTTTGTCCCGGACCAGTGGAAGAAGAGTGTGATGTCTGAGATTCATTGTTCCGCATTGGCTGGGCATCCCGGAATTTTTGGTACCAGAGACTTGGTTAGTCGGTCCATTTGGTGGCCTACCTTGTCTCGTGATGTCAGGGAATTTGTGCAGTCCTGCGGGACTTGCTCTCGCTCCAAGCCTTGCTCTCGCTCTAGTGGTTTGTTGATGCCATTGCCTGTGCCTAAGAGACCATGGACCCATATCTCTATGGATTTCATTTCCGACCTTCCTGTTTCTCAGAGAATGACCACCATCTGGGTAATTTGTGATAGGTTTTCCAAAATGATACATCTTGTGCCATTACCTAAGTTGCCTTCCTCCTCTGAATTGGTGCCGTTGTTACTTCAGCACGTGGTTCGTTTACACGGCATTCCTGAGAACATTGTGTCTGACAGAGGAGTCCAGTTTGTTTCCAGATTTTGGAGGACTTTTTGTTCTAAACTGGGTGTTCAATTGTCTTTCTCCTCGGCATTTCATCCTCAGACCAATGGTCAAACTGAGAGAACAAACCAGACATTGGAGACTTATCTAAGATGCTTTGTGTCTGCTGATCAGGATGACTGGGTCTCTTTTTTGCCTTTGGCTGAGTTTGCTCTTAATAATAGGGCTAGCTCTGCCACTTTGATGTCTCCGTTTTTCTGTAATTCTGGGTTTCACCCTCGATTTTCTTCAGGACAGACAGAGGCTTCTGTCTGTCCAGGTGTTGACTCTGTTGTGGAGCGTATGCAACAGATTTGGGACCAGGTAGTGGAGAGGTTGTCCCTCTCTCAGGAGAAGGCCCAGCGGTTTGCTAACCGGCATAGGACTGATGGTCCTCGGTTTAAAGTGGGAGACTTGGTCTGGTTGTCCTCAAAGAATATTCCTATGAGAGTAGCATCTCCTAAATTTAAGCCTAGGTTCATTGGACCTTATAAGATCATGGAGATTATTAATCCTGTTTCTTTTAGTTTGCTTCTTCCAGGGACATTTAAGATCCATAACGTGTTCCACAAGTCCTTGTTGAAGAGGTTTGTTGAGCCAGTGGTTCCTGCTGCTGTGCCTCCTGACCCTGTTTTGGTTGAGGGCAATCTGGAGTATGTGGTTGAGAAAATATTAGATTCTCGTTTTTCTAGACGGAAACTCCAGTATTTGGTTAAATGGAGAGGTTATGGTCAGGAAGACAATTCTTGGGTGTTTGCTTCGGACATCCATGCTAGGAGACTTATCCGTGCGTATCATAGAACTCATCCTGACCGACCTGGTTGCTCAAATGAGGGTTCGGTGACCCTCCTCAAGGGGGGGTACTGTTGTGAATGGGTTTGAGATGAGTTCTGAGCAGAGGCTTCCTCTGGTGGTTACAAGCGGTGCTGGTCTGTCCAGTGAAGATTGTGAGGACTGGGAATCAGGTGTTACTGACTGGTCTTATATAAGGGAGTCACCTTCCCATCAGTGTTGCCGGTGATCAATTGTTCTGGTCTGAATCCTTCATTCCTGTTTCCCTTGTAGCCTGCTGTGTCGTGTCTGCATCTCCTGCTAACAGATAAGACATTTTCTTCTTTTTGTTTTTTTGTGCTATATTTTTGCATTTTGTCCTGCACTTCTGTGGGGGCCTTCAGGGTCCCCTCCGGGGGCTTTTGCCCTCTCAGTTTTGTTCAGCCACTGATGTTTGTACTTTTGCTTTTTCCAGTTTTTTCAGTGGCTGCTGTTTTGATTTTGTTACACCAGAGAACTAATTTAGGTGGTAGAGGTCGTGTGATCTCAGGTGATTTTGAAATTAGTAGAGTTGGTGCTTTTCAGGGTTTTCTGGGATTGCAGTAAGTACCCTTCCTATCCTTTTCTATTTAGTTAGTTTGGGCCCCAGCGTTTGCTCATACTATCTTCTTTCTGTGTCAGTATTTCATCTTGTCTAACCGCCATTACATGTTTGGGGGCTTTCTATTATCTTTGGGGTTCTGCTCCGGGGCAGATAGCTTTCCTATTTCTATCTTTAGGTGTAGTTAGTTTCTCAGGCTGTGACGAGGCGTCTAGGACCAACGTAGGAACGCTCCACGGCTGCCTCTAGTTGTGGTGGTTAGTCAGGGTACTGCAATCTCATAGATTCCAACTGCTCTGGTGTTGTCATGGGTGCATCGCCACGAAGATCGTCGCGATTGCACATTCTGACTTCTCACAGCTGAGCTGCTGTTTCTTTGTGTTTGGTAATGAGAGAGTTAATTTTACCTAGCTCTTTGCTAAGACTAGGTTCAGCCTCGCCCGGCTGCTTTGGATTATGTTCTAATTAGTTTCCTTTATATTCCTGCCAGTCTGGGTGTTGGATGCCGGTGAAAGCATTCATATAGTTTAGCAGACTGGATCGGTTCTGGGAATACTTAAGCTAAGAGCTCCTTAGTTGTTTTTACTCTTACAGCTTATAGTTTATCTCTGAGACCTATGGTGTTCCTACTGTGTGTGAGTGTTGTATGTAATACTTTATTTACTTTATTTCTTATCTTTCTTGTATGTCTTTCTGTTCATTAACCGTTACCTGGTCATTCCCTTTGGTGGTATTCAGGGTCCTTCTTAGGACTAGAATACAGTTGGCAGGGATTGATAGGAGACAGGGTTTACGCTGGTGGCCTGGACCTCTGTACCTTTAACAGTACCTCCAGGTTGAGGGATTAGTTAGGACCCCAGTTAGGGTCAGCTTAGACCCCGGTCACCCTCTAGCCGGAGACAGCGTATAACGGATTCCGTTTTGACCCACTGGACTTTCTGTCAGGTAAATCTATGTTATCATATAGCTATGCACATGTTATATAGTATGTTGCCCTTTTGATATAGATTATTGTCATCACATATATATATCTGCTATACAGCGTGACATTTTCACCGGCCATACTAAAGATTCTCCCCAGCTATCATGGATCCAGTAGCCCAGCTGGCCCGGCAGTTGCAGGGATTGTCCATGGAGTTGGCAGACATTAAGTCCAAGGTTTTGTCCCCCCCGGAGCAAACCAGATCTGAACCTAAGGTTGCTCTCCCGGACAGGTTCACTGGTGGGCGGGACAAATTTTTTACTTTCCGGGAGGCATGTAAATTGTACTTTCGGCTGCGGCCTCGGTCATCTGGGAGTGAAGAGCAGAGGGTGGGAATTGTTATCTCGCTCTTACAAGGGGATCCTCAATCTTGGGCGTTCTCTATTCCTCCAGGCTCCCCAGATCTCCAGTCAGTGGATCGATTTTTTACTGCCCTGGGTCTGGTATATGATGATCCGGATCGAGTCTCCCTTGCTGAAACAAGGTTACGTAAAATACGGCAAGGAAATCATCCAGCGGAGGAATATTCTTCTGAGTTCCGTAGATGGGCAACAGATACTCAGTGGAATGACCCTGCTCTTAGGAGCCAGTTTTGTCAAGGGTTGTCTGACAAATTAAAAGATGTGTTGGCTCAGTATGATTCTCCTCCATCACTGGAGGCTGCTATGGCCCTCGCTATTCGCATTGATAGACGTCTTCGGGGAAGATGCGAGGTAACTCCGCCCCCCGTGATGACTCCACCTACTACTAAAGTCCCTTATACTGAGGTTCCTCTGGTCTGTTCTGAGGAACCCATGCAGTTGGGAGGGACATCATTTTGTAGGAGGGAATCAGCGGTGCGCCGCAAGACTAGAAGGTGTTTCTTTTGCGGGAGAGAGGGACATTTTGTTGGGGGGTGTCCATCCCGGACCTCTTTGAACCAAGGAGTTAACCTGGGAGTGTGTATTTCGTCCCCAAATCCCTCTCAGTTTCTCGTGCCTGCGGAGGTGGTGATTGGTACTAGAACTGAGAGGATTTCTGTTTTTCTTGATAGTGGGTCCGGGGCTAATCTGGTGGACACTCGGTTTGCCCAGGTGCATGGTATGCAACTGAGTGTATTGGCCAAACCGGTCCCTATACTCTCTATTGATTCTAGACCTCTTGGTCAAGGTAGCTTGGTACAAGCTGTTCATAACATAGATCTTCGAGTAGGGGCAATACATAAAGAGCAATTGTCTTGTTATGTGTTGGAGGGTCTGCCTGCTCCTATTGTGTTGGGACTTCCTTGGTTGGCTAAACATAACCCAGTGATTGATTGGCAATCCAGAAAGATAAGCCAGTGGGGTGAATTTTGCAAGAATAACTGCATGAGCACGGTCATCGGTGCGGTTGTGCCTAGGACTTTGCCTCCTTTTCTGGAGGACTTTTGGGAGAAGTTCTCAGAGGAGGGGTGTAAAGAGTTACCTCCTCATCGCACATATGACTGCTCAATAAAGTTGCTTCCTGATGCCTTATCTCGTACTTTCCCAGGGGTCGGGAAGACTGATGATCCGGTTCCTATTCCTCAGGAGGGAGTTGTAGTGTCAGCTGTATGCTCTGAGCTTGAGGGGGAGGTATTGGGGGCTCAGGGGGACGCCCCTGTGGGACTTCCAGGGAGACTGATAGTTCCAGATCGCTTAAGACTGAAGGTTACGGAGAACCCTTACAAACGGATGGCTGATAGGAGGAGAGTTTCTGGTCTAGATCTGAGGGTGAACGATCTGGTGTGGTTGTCTACCAGGAATATAAAACTTAAAGTTCCCTCCTGGAGGTTGGGTCCCAGATTCATCGGGCCATACAGGATCAGTTCCATAATTAATCCTGTGGCATTTCGTCTGGACCTCCCTCCTACGTTTAAAATTCATAATGTGTTTCACAAGTCATTACTTAAAAAGTATGTGGCACCAGTCATACCGTCACCTCTACCTCCTCCTTCAGTGGTAATCAATGATAACGTGGAAGTTCATTGGAGGGGGTATGGTCCTGAGGAGAGGACGTGGGTCCCTGCGTCTGATGATAACGCAGATCGATTGGTTCGGACCTTTCACACAACTTACCCGGACAGACCTGGTCATGAGGGTCCGGAGGCCCCTCGTAGAAGGGGGGGTACTGTCATGGGTGCATCGCCACGAAGATCGTCGCGATTGCACATTCTGACTTCTCACAGCTGAGCTGCTGTTTCTTTGTGTTTGGTAATGAGAGAGTTAATTTTACCTAGCTCTTTGCTAAGACTAGGTTCAGCCTCGCCCGGCTGCTTTGGATTATGTTCTAATTAGTTTCCTTTATATTCCTGCCAGTCTGGGTGTTGGATGCCGGTGAAAGCATTCATATAGTTTAGCAGACTGGATCGGTTCTGGGAATACTTAAGCTAAGAGCTCCTTAGTTGTTTTTACTCTTACAGCTTATAGTTTATCTCTGAGACCTATGGTGTTCCTACTGTGTGTGAGTGTTGTATGTAATACTTTATTTACTTTATTTCTTATCTTTCTTGTATGTCTTTCTGTTCATTAACCGTTACCTGGTCATTCCCTTTGGTGGTATTCAGGGTCCTTCTTAGGACTAGAATACAGTTGGCAGGGATTGATAGGAGACAGGGTTTACGCTGGTGGCCTGGACCTCTGTACCTTTAACAGTACCTCCAGGTTGAGGGATTAGTTAGGACCCCAGTTAGGGTCAGCTTAGACCCCGGTCACCCTCTAGCCGGAGACAGCGTATAACGGATTCCGTTTTGACCCACTGGACTTTCTGTCAGGTAAATCTATGTTATCATATAGCTATGCACATGTTATATAGTATGTTGCCCTTTTGATATAGATTATTGTCATCACATATATAATCTGCTATACAGCGTGACAGGTGTATTGCCTTTTTTACCTGCACTCCTCAGCTACCGAAACATAACAAGAACCATTTGGCGCCCACGATCTGATTGAAGAGATCGGGAATAAGTGGGAGCGGATACGGATCTCGGACCGTAATCCGACTAAGTTCACGGAAATCCAGGCAAGGGCTTAGGCCTCCATCTTTCTTCTTCACAAAGAAGAACCCCGCGGCCACCGGGGAAGATGAAGGTCTAATATGCCCCTTAGCCAGACTTTCAGAAATATAATCCTTCATGGCCTGCCTCTCTGGACCAGATAGGTTATACAACCTAGATTTAGGTAACTTGGCCTCAGGGAGCAGTTTTACAGAACAGTCATACACGCGATGAGGAGGTAGTTTCTGACACCCTTTCTCCGAGAATACATCCTCAAAGTCCGCCAGAAATGGAGGTAAGACCCTAGGAGTGACCGCACCGATGACTGTATTCATGCAGTTTTTATTACAGAATTCACTCCATTGGCTTATCTCTCTGGATTGCCAATTAATAACAGGGTTATGCTTAGTTAACCAAGGAAGGCCCAACACTATAGGAGTGGGAAGACCCTCCAACACGTAACAAGACAACAGTTCTTTATGTATCGCTCCCACTTGAAGGTTTACGTTATGCACAGCTTGCAAAAAAACTTCCCTGACCGAGAGGCCTGGCGTCGATCGACAATATGGGGATGGGTTTAGCCAACACACTCAATCGCATACCTTGAACTCGGGCAAACCGAGCGTCCACCAGATTAGCCCTGGCCCCACTATCCAGAAGAACAGATATCCTCTCAGTTCTCGTACCCACCACCACCTCCGCCGGTATGAGAAACTGAGACAAACCTAGGGACGAAATACCTACTCCCAGATTGCCGTCCACCACACAACCTGTGATCAATAGTTTTCCGACGACCCTTTATTCTGCAAAGGACGGGATGGACACCCCCCAATAAAATGTCCCTTTCTCCCGCAGAAGAAACACCTTCCTGTCTTGTGGCGCACCGCCGGTCCCCTCCCCCGAAATGATGTCCCTCCTAATTGCATAGGCTCCTCTGGACTGACCAGGGGAACCTCCATATAAGGGACCCTTGAAGAAGGTGGAGTCATCACAGGGGGCGTAGTTACCCCGCACCTCTCCCGAAGCCGTCTGTCAATGCGAATAGCAAGAGCCATAGCGGCTTCCAGTGACGCGGGAGGGTCATACTGTGCCAACACATCCTTTAATTTTTCAGATAAACCTTGACAAAACTGGCTCCTAAGAGCCGGCTCATTCCACTGGGTGTCCGTGGCCCACCTACGGAACTCCGAACAGAATTCCTTCGCCGGACGATCTCCCTGCTGGATCCTACATAACTTAGATTCAGCAAGGGAGATCCGATCAGGGTCATCATATACGAGACCCAGAGCAACAAAAAACCTATCCACTGACTGGAGAGCCGGGGAGCCCGGGGGAAGAGAGAACGCCCATGATTGTGGGTCCCCTTGTAGGAGCGAGATGATAATTCCCACCCTTTGTTCTTCACTCCCCGATGACCGAGGCCGCAGCCGAAAGTACAATTTACATGCCTCCCGGAAAACAAAAAACTTGTCTCGCCTCCCAGTGAACCTGTCAGGGAGAGCTACTTTAGGTTCTAGTCCGGCTTGCTCCGGGGAATACAAAACCTTGGACTTAACGTCCGCCATGGACAAACTCTGCAACTGCCGAGCAAGACTGGCTACTGGATCCATGGTAGCTGGAGAGAATCTTTTGTCGGTCGGTGAAAATGTCACGCAGTCTCTGCGTACAGGAGGTCAGGGGCCTAAGCTGACCCTAAGCTGGGGCCCTAACTAATCCCTCTACCTGGAGGTACTGTTAAAGGTACAGAGGTCCAGGCCGCCAGCATAATCCCTATCTCCTGAGGATCCCTGAACCTCAGTAATCTAGTCCTGAGAAGAACCCCGATCACAACAACAGGGGACAGGATAATATAAGCCAACACACAGTACTAGACGAACGAGACAGTACAAGGGGAAAACCAAAACCACCTTGCATACAAAAACTCGCACCACAACAACAGAGGGAACACCAACGGGTAAGGAGATAAATGATAAAGCGAGGAAGGGAAAAAACCACACCAAGTACACTTCACTCCAAACTCCAAAATACCACAAGCCGCTCTGTTTGTCTGCAAGGAATGCTTTCACTGACAACTTCCCTAACAGACTGGCAGGTATTTGAAGGAGTCCCACTTCTGCAGCATTGACTGCAGCTGGGCGAGGCTGGGCCTCATCTAGCACAGAGAGAGAGAATTAACTCCCTCACTGCCGAAAAATACAAAGCACCAAAAACTCAGTTGCGAGAAGTCAGGCTGTGTAATCGTGACAATCTTCGTGGCGACACACCCGTGACACTAGCGTTGAAAGCGAACCCTGTTACGTCACAGAGCCGCTGAGAAAAAGTTCTGTGTCCTGTCAGGCACCCAGGTACACAGTTAAGTGCTAAGCGAACATAGAACGTGATCATGCGCTAATGTCCTCGCGGGAGTCACCCAGCAATCTATGGCGTCTGAACGCCAGGCCCTGAATACGGCAATCAAACTGCCGGTAATCTAGGGTATCAAGGACACCGACCCTGACCAGCTAGCATACCAAACTCCTCACCGATTAAGTCGGTATTCTAGGGGCTTATTTCAGCCGGGCCCTAACCACACACACGCATGACCACACTGGCGCAAAGCATATAATGGTTGATACTAGCGCATGGCGGCTCAGCATTGCCACCCTTTTATAATAACAGCTACAAGACCTGCCAGAAACAAGGACCAATGAAACTTGTTCCAGAACACCAGTAGTCACAGGACCTTCCTGGCAGACCAATAGGAGCTGCTGAAGTACCTGAGCATGTGACCCCTGATCTCCAATGAGAGATCTCACCCTGGAGATGCTCAGAATGGAAAAACAAGGACTTTGTCCTAAAGACGTCTGCTCGCCGCTAACCAGTACTGGCCACAATAGCAGAGTCTGGAGGAGCAGCAGTAATCCTCTGCACACTGCCAGACTGGGCGAGACGCTGGGACCGACGTCTAAGCTGAGCAGAGTCCACTGCGGGCGGAGACGAATGGGAGACCGCAGCCGGAATGGCTCGAGATTCCTCTTGTGCAGAAGCGGGAACTCGACCCCTAACATTACCCCCATCCTAGGGCCCCCCCTTCTCTGGGCCTCGCTGTGTTCAAAAGCAGCGATGAGCGTGAACGTGCTCGGCAGGCTCCCAGGACCTATCCTCAGGCCATAACCCCTCCAATCCACCAAATAAAATATTTTGCCCCGTACCACCTTACACCCTACGATGGCGTTCACCTCATGGTCATCCGTAGACAAATACGATGTCCCGGCAGATGACTCGGAAAACCGGGACATGAGCACGGGTTTCAAGAGGGATACGTGAAAGGTGTCGGAGATACCCAGGCGTGGTGGAAGAGCCAAACGGTATACCACAGGGTTAACCTGCTCGAGGACCTTGAAAGGACCCAGGTAGCGGGGTGCCAATTTAGTGGACTCAACACGCAGCCTAATGTTACGGGCGGAGAGCCACACCAAGTCCCCAGGAGCAAATGTTGGAGCGGGGCGCCGATGTGCGTCGGCGGAGTTCCTCATCCTCTCCTTGGATGCCTGAATGGCATCCTGGGTACAGTCCCAAATGTCCCGTGCCTCCACAGTCCAGTCTGCCACCCTGGAGTCGGCGGAAGACATGGGCATGGGCACCGGAACCCGCGGATGCTGACCGTAGTTCAGGAGGAATGGAGTCTGTCCGGTGGAGTCAGCCACAGCATTGTTTAGTGCAAACTCAGCCCATGGTAGCAAGGATGTCCAGTCATCCTGCCTGGCTAAGACAAAATGTCGTAGATAGGTGACCAAGGTCTGGTTGGCCCTCTCTACCAACCCATTCGTCTCAGGATGGTACGCTGAAGAGAGATTTAACTCAATACTGAGTAGACGACAAAGCTCTCTCCAGAACCGAAACGCAAACTGGGGACCTCGGTCACTGACAATTTTGTCCGGCATGCCGTGTAGACGGAAGATGTGCCTAACGAACAACGCTGCCAGAGCCCGTGCAGAAGGTAACCGTGGTAGCGGCACCAGATGCACCATTTTGGAGAAATGGTCAGTGATTACCCAAATGATGGTGCAACCCCGAGACTTGGGCAAGCCCACCACAAAGTCCATCCCAACCATCTCCCAGGGCCTGTCTGCCACTGGCAAAGGGTAAAGTAACCCAGCTGGCCGTTGTCGTGGAGATTTATTCTTGGCGCAGGAGACACACGCCCGAACATAGTCCCCAACATCACGGACCATATGCGGCCACCAGTATGTTCTCGCCAGCAATTCAGATGTCCTCTTTGCCCCAAAGTGTCCACCCACCCTGGACGAATGTGCCCAAGAGAGTACCTCCGGTCGCAAATTGGTAGGCACAAAAGTCTTGCCCGGGGGCACAGACTCTAGCGAAACCGGGGCCACTGTTCTCAGGCTCTCTGTGGGGACAATAAGCCGAGGCTCCTCCACCTCCTCCTCAGAGGACACCACAGAGCGAGAGAGAGCGTCGGCACGAATGTTCTTCTCTCCCGAGAGGAAATGGAGTGTGAAATTAAACCGGGAGAAGAACAAGGACCATCTGGCCTGGCGAGAGTTAGGCCGCTGGGCTGTCTGCAGATACACCAAATTTTTGTGGTCGGTGAAGACTTGGAAGGGAAAGCGGGCCCCCTCCAGCAGATGTCTCCACTCAGAGAAGGCCAACTTCATGGCTAGCAACTCCCTATCCCCGATGGAATAATTCCTCTCCGCTGATGTGAAGGTCTTAGAGAAGAAGAAGCAAGGATGCTTCCGACCTTGAGCATCCTTTTGGAAGAGGACTGCTCCAGCACCAACGGATGAGGCATCCACCTCCAATAAAAATGGCTTATCAACATCGGGGCGATGTAGAATGGGAGCGCTAGCAAAATGAGACTTAATAGAAGTGAAAGCCTTGGAGACCTCTTCCGACCACAATTTGGGATTTGCTCCCTTCTTGGTGAGGGCTACCAAGGGAACTACCAAGGTAGAGAAATGGGGAATGAACTGGCGATAGTAATTAATGAACCCCATAAAGCGCTGCACCGCTTTAAGAGAGTGGGGTTCCTGCCAGTCCACCACAGCCTGTAGTTTGGCCGGATCCATAGCCAATCCCTGAGTTGAGATGATATAACCAAGGAAAGGTAAAGACTCCAGCTCAAACATACATTTCTCTAACTTGGCATAAAGGGAATTAGCCCGTAAGAGGTCGAAGACTCTGCAGACATCTCTCCGGTGGGAGTCAATATCTGGAGAGAAGATGAGTATATCATCCAGATAGACTACGACCGAGGTGGAGAGCATATCCCGGAAGATGTATTTGACAAAGTCTTGAAAAATGGCTGGAGCATTACAGAGCCCAAAGGGCATCACCAGATATTCGTAATGCCCATCCCTGGTATTAAAATCCGTCTTCCATTCGTCCCCCTCACGGATGCGAATCAGGTTATAAGCACCGCGCAGATCTAGTTTAATGAATACCCTTGCTCCCTGAAGCCTATCAAAGAGCTCAGAAATCAGGGGCAGCAGGTACTTGTTTTTAACAGTGATGGCGTTAAGACCCCTGTAATCAATACACGGACGTAATTCTCCGTTCTTCTTCTGCACGAAGAAGAATCCCGCCCCTGCCGGTGACACCGACTTCCTAATAAACCCTCTTGCCAGGTTCTCCTGAATATATTGCGACATAGCCTCTGTCTCAGGAAGAGAGAGGGGATAGACCCTTCCCCGAGGAGGTTCTGCGCCAGGCAAGAGGTCGATAGGACAGTCATAGGGGCGATGAGGCGGAAGAGTCTCCGCAGCCTTCTTGGAGAACACGTCTGCATATGACCAGTAGCACTTGGGAAGTGGAGTAAGATCTGCGGGTAACTCAGTATTGGTAACCTGAACGCAACTCCTGACACATCTGCCTCTACATGCATCACTCCAACCCAGTATCTTACCCGAAGTCCACTCTATATGTGGGGAGTGGAAACGGAGCCAAGGTATACCTAGTAGGATCTCGTCTATTCCCTCGGGAAGGACGAGTAGGGAAATAAGTTCCTGATGGGAAGGAGATACAAACAATGCAAGTGGAACAGTCTGGTGTGTAATTTGTGAGGGCAATGTCGTCCCATTCACTACCCGGACAGTCACTGATTTGTCAAGCGCCACCAGAGGTATTGCGTGACGGCGAGCAAAGTTAGAGGACATGAAGTTCCCCTCTGCTCCTGAGTCCACGCAAAGGTCGGCGGTGAGAGTGGAAGTGCCTACAGTGATTGTCCCTTTAAGTGTCATCTTGGAGGAAAATGCCGCTGTCTCTAGTGAACCTCCTCCCAGGGCCACTAGACGCGATCGCTTCCCCGATCGCTGTGGACATTTGTTGGTATAGTGTCCTGTCTGCTGACAAAGGTTACAGACCACGGATACTCGGACGGTCCGAGACTTAGGTCCTGCATGAGGAACCTCTGTGGCCTTTTGCGGTTCGGACGCCAGATTGGGGGATTCGAGAGGTTTGGCAAAGGTGGGAGTCAACCGAATCCTCTGCCTACACTGGGCCCGCTCCAACCCCGCGTGCAAAACGGAGGTCGATGCGGGTAGATATGGAGATAAGCTTCTCCAGTGTGGCGGGAATCTCCCTGGTAGCCAAAGGTCTTTAACCATGGTCGCCATCCCGCCAGTAGACTGGAAAGAGAACTTTATCCGACCGTCTAGCTCTGAGGCCAGAGTCCGAAACTGGACGGAAAACTGACTGACCAAGACGAACCCTGTGCAATGCCAGCAGTTGTAGCGCCGTATGGTGGGTGACCTGAGGTCCTAAAAAGACTTTTTAAGAACCTCCAGGAAAGAGGAGCAATCCGCACCACATGATCGTCGCGCTCCACAGCGGCGTTGCCCATCCACCTCTGCCGATAGTAGAGACAGTACAAAACCATTGTGCCCGATCCGTGGGAAACGTGGAGCCAGAAGCTCGAGCTGTATAGAGCACTGACTCACGATCCCCGACATTGCTTGCTGTCACCGTCAAATTGTCAGGAAGCGGGGGGTGGGATAATGTAGGGGCAGAGGACAAACGTGCTGCAGCCACGCTAGCAGCCTGAACAGCGACTGCGGTAACATCCACAGACTGAGTTTGTGCCTCTCAGAGCTGCCAACCTACCCTCCAGCTGCCTGGATGTACTGCTGTAGACGCTGGTCGTCCGCCATTTTACTAGCCAGCCCTGGCGCTAGTATTATGTTAGGGTCTGCGGAACGCACCAAATATATGTGGTAGAGGGGATGCGTTCGCAGCCCAGGGTCCACCGTGCAGGCGGAACCTGCTGCTAGTAAAATGGCGCAAGACGCAAACTCTGTTATCCCGCAGAGTCGCCAAAATAAACACCGCAATGCGCTGTGGCAATATGTGCGAACTCTGTTATTTCACAGAGCCGCTAGAAGGAGTGCCGCAGTGCAATATGGCGATGTGTGCGAACTCACTGAACACAACTGAGTCGCAAAATAAACACGCTAGGGCGCTGTCTAGCGTTGAAAGCGAACCCTGTTACGTCACAGAACCACTGAGAAAAAGTTCTGTGTCCTGTCAGGCACCCAGGTACACAGTTAAGTGCTAAGCGAACATAGAACGTGATCATGCGCTAATGTCCTCGCGGGAGTCACCCACAATCTATGGCGTCTGAACGCCAGGCCCTGAATACGGCAATCAAACTGCCGGTTTATCTAGGGTATCAAGGACACCGACCCTGACCAGCTAGCATACCAAACTCCTCACCGATTAAGTCGGTATTCTAGGGCTTATTTCAGCGGGCCCTAACCACACACACGCATGACCACACTGGCGCAAAGCATATAATGGTTGATACTAGCGCATGGCGGCTCAGCATTGCCACCCTTTTATAATAACAGCTACAGGACCTGCCAGAAACAAGGACCAATGAAACTTGTTCCAGAACACCAGTAGTCACAGGACCTTCCTGGCAGACCAATAGGAGCTGCTGAAGTACCTGAGCATGTGACCCCTGATCTCCAATGAGAGATCTCACCCTGGAGATGCTCAGAATGGAAAAACAAGGACTTTGTCCTAAAGACGTCTGCTCGCCGTTAACCAGTACTGGCCACAATAGCAGAGTCTGGAGGAGCAGCAGTAATCCTCTGCACACTGCCAGACTGGGCGAGACGCTGGAACCGACGTCTAAGCTGAGCAGAGTCCACTGCGGGCGGAGACGAATGGGAGACCGCAGCCGAATGGCTCGAGATTCCTCCTTGTGCAGAAGCGGGAACTCGACCCCTAACATTACCCCCATCCTAGGGCCCCCCCTTCTCTGGGCCTCGCTGTGTTCAAAAGCAGCGATGAGCGTGAACGTGCTCGGCAGGCTCCCAGGACCTATCCTCAGGCCATAACCCCTCCAATCCACCAAATAAAATATTTTGCCCCGTACCACCTTACACCCTACGATGGCGTTCACCTCATGGTCATCCGTAGACAAAACGATGTCCCGGCAGATGACTCGGAAAACCGGGACATGAGCACGGGTTTCAAGAGGGATACGTGAAAGGTGTCGGAGATACCCAGGCGTGGTGGAAGAGCCAAACGGTAACCACAGGGTTAACCTGCTCGAGGACCTTGAAAGGACCCAGGTAGCGGGGTGCCAATTTAGTGGACTCAACACGCAGCCTAATGTTACGGGCGGAGAGCCACACCAAGTCCCCAGGAGCAAATGTTGGAGCGGGGCCCGATGTGCGTCGGCGGAGTTCCTCATCCTCTCCTTGGATGCCTGAATGGCATCCTGGGTACAGTCCCAAATGTCCCGTGCCTCCACAGTCCAGTCTGCCACCCTGGAGTCGGCGGAAGACATGGGCATGGGCACCGGAACCCGCGGATGCTGACCGTAGTTCAGGAGGAATGGAGTCTGTCCGGTGGAGTCAGCCACAGCATTGTTTAGTGCAAACTCAGCCCATGGTAGCAAGGATGTCCCAGTATCCTGCCTGGCTAAGACAAAATGTCGTAGATAGGTGACCAAGGTCTGGTTGGCCCTCTCTACCAACCCATTCGTCTCAGGATGGTACGCTGAAGAGAGATTTAACTCAATACTGAGTAGACGACAAAGCTCTCTCCAGAACCGAAACGCAAACTGGGGACCTCGGTCACTGACAATTTTGTCCGGCATGCCGTGTAGACGGAAGATGTGCCTAACGAACAACGCTGCCAGAGCCCGTGCAGAAGGTAACCTGTAGCGGCACCAGATGCACCATTTTGGAGAAATGGTCAGTGATTACCCAAATGATGGTGCAACCCCGAGACTTGGGCAAGCCCACCACAAAGTCCATCCCAACCATCTCCCAGGGCCTGTCTGCCACTGGCAAAGGGTAAAGTAACCCAGCTGGCCGTTGTCGTGGAGATTATTCTTGGCGCAGGAGACACACGCCCGAACATAGTCCCCAACATCACGGACCATATGCGGCCACCAGTATGTCTCGCCAGCAATTCAGATGTCCTCTTTGCCCCAAAGTGTCCACCCACCCTGGACGAATGTGCCCAAGAGAGTACCTCCGGTCGCAAATTGGTAGGCACAAAAGTCTTGCCCGGGGGCACAGACTCTAGCGAAACCGGGGCCACTGTTCTCAGGCTCTCTGTGGGGACAATAAGCCGAGGCTCCTCCACCTCCTCCTCAGAGGACACCACAGAGCGAGAGAGAGCGTCGGCACGAATGTTCTTCTCTCCCGAGAGGAAATGGAGTGTGAAATTAAACCGGGAGAAGAACAAGGACCATCTGGCCTGGCGAGAGTTAGGCCGCTGGGCTGTCTGCAGATACACCAAATTTTTGTGGTCGGTGAAGACTTGGAAGGGAAAGCGGGCCCCCTCCAGCAGATGTCTCCACTCAGAGAAGGCCAACTTCATGGCTAGCAACTCCCTATCCCCGATGGAATAATTCCTCTCCGCTGATGTGAAGGTCTTAGAGAAGAAGAAGCAAGGATGCTTCCGACCTTGAGCATCCTTTTGGAAGAGGACTGCTCCAGCACCAACGGATGAGGCATCCACCTCCAATAAAAATGGCTTATCAACATCGGGGCGATGTAGAATGGGAGCGCTAGCAAAATGAGACTTAATAGAAGTGAAAGCCTTGGAGACCTCTTCCGACCACAATTTGGGATTTGCTCCCTTCTTGGTGAGGGCTACCAAGGGAACTACCAAGGTAGAGAAATGGGGAATGAACTGGCGATAGTAATTAATGAACCCCATAAAGCGCTGCACCGCTTTAAGAGAGTGGGGTTCCTGCCAGTCCACCACAGCCTGTAGTTTGGCCGGATCCATAGCCAATCCCTGGGTTGAGATGATATAACCAAGGAAAGGTAAAGACTCCAGCTCAAACATACATTTCTCTAACTTGGCATAAAGGGAATTAGCCCGTAAGAGGTCGAAGACTCTGCAGACATCTCTCCGGTGGGAGTCAATATCTGGAGAGAAGATGAGTATATCATCCAGATAGACTACGACCGAGGTGGAGAGCATATCCCGGAAGATGTATTTGACAAAGTCTTGAAAAATGGCTGGAGCATTACAGAGCCCAAAGGGCATCACCAGATATTCGTAATGCCCATCCCTGGTATTAAAATCCGTCTTCCATTCGTCCCCCTCACGGATGCGAATCAGGTTATAAGCACCGCGCAGATCTAGTTTAATGAATACCCTTGCTCCCTGAAGCCTATCAAAGAGCTCAGAAATCAGGGGCAGCAGGTACTTGTTTTTAACAGTGATGGCGTTAAGACCCCTGTAATCAATACACGGACGTAATTCTCCGTTCTTCTTCTGCACGAAGAAGAATCCCGCCCCTGCCGGTGACACCGACTTCCTAATAAACCCTCTTGCCAGGTTCTCCTGAATATATTGCGACATAGCCTCTGTCTCAGGAAGAGAGAGGGGATAGACCCTTCCCCGAGGAGGTTCTGCGCCAGGCAAGAGGTCGATAGGACAGTCATAGGGGCGATGAGGCGGAAGAGTCTCCGCAGCCTTCTTGGAGAACACGTCTGCATATGACCAGTAGCACTTGGGAAGTGGAGTAAGATCTGCGGGTAACTCAGTATTGGTAACCTGAACGCAACTCCTGACACATCTGCCTCTACATGCATCACTCCAACCCAGTATCTTACCCGAAGTCCACTCTATATGTGGGGAGTGGAAACGGAGCCAAGGTATACCTAGTAGGATCTCGTCTATTCCCTCGGGAAGGACGAGTAGGGAAATAAGTTCCTGATGGGAAGGAGATACAAACAATGCAAGTGGAACAGTCTGGTGTGTAATTTGTGAGGGCAATGTCGTCCCATTCACTACCCGGACAGTCACTGATTTGTCAAGCGCCACCAGAGGTATTGCGTGACGGCGAGCAAAGTTAGAGGACATGAAGTTCCCCTCTGCTCCTGAGTCCACGCAAAGGTCGGCGGTGAGAGTGGAAGTGCCTACAGTGATTGTCCCTTTAAGTGTCATCTTGGAGGAAAATGCCGCTGTCTCTAGTGAACCTCCTCCCAGGGCCACTAGACGCGATCGCTTCCCCGATCGCTGTGGACATTTGTTGGTATAGTGTCCTGTCTGCTGACAAAGGTTACAGACCACGGATACTCGGACGGTCCGAGACTTAGGTCCTGCATGAGGAACCTCTGTGGCCTTTTGCGGTTCGGACGCCAGATTGGGGGATTCGAGAGGTTTGGCAAAGGTGGGAGTCAACCGAATCCTCTGCCTACACTGGGCCCGCTCCAACCTCCGCTCGTGAAAACGGAGGTCGATGCGGGTAGATATGGAGATAAGCTTCTCCAGTGTGGCGGGAATCTCCCTGGTAGCCAAAGCGTCTTTAACATGGTCAGCCAGTCCTCGCCAGTAGACTGGAATGAGAACTTTATCCGACCAGTCTAGCTCTGAGGCCAGAGTCCGAAACTGGACGGAAAACTGACTGACCAAAGACGAACCCTGTGCCAATGCCAGCAGTTGTAGCGCCGTATCGTGGGTGACCTGAGGTCCTAAAAAGACCTTTTTAAGAACCTCCAGGAAACGAGGAGCACTCCGCACCACATGATCGTCGCGCTCCCACAGCGGCGTTGCCCACTCCAACGCTCTGCCCGATAGTAGAGACAGTACAAAACCCACTTGTGCCCGATCCGTGGGGAAACGTGGAGCCAGAAGCTCGAGCTGTATAGAGCACTGACTCACGAATCCCCGACATTGCTTGCTGTCACCGTCAAACTTGTCAGGAAGCGGGAGGTGGGATAATGTAGGGGCAGAGGACAAACTGGCTGCAGCCACGCTAGCAGCCTGAACAGCGACTGCGGTAACATCCACAGCTGAGGTTGTGCGCTCTAGAGCTGCCAACCTACCCTCCAGCTGCTGGATGTACTGCTGTAGACGCTGGTCGTCCGCCATTTTACTAGCCAGACCCTGGCGCTAGTATTATGTTAGGGTCTGCGGAACGCACCAAATATATGTGGTAGAGAGATGCGTTCGCAGCCCAGGGTCCACCGTGCAGGCGGAACCTGCTGCTAGTAAAATGGCGCAAGACGCAAACTCTGTTATCCCGCAGAGTCGCCAAAATAAACACCGCAATGCGCTGTGGCAATATGTGCGAACTCTGTTATTTCACAGAGCCGCTAGAAGGAGTGCCGCAGTGCAATATGGCGATGTGTGCGAACTCACTGAACACAACTGAGTCGCAAAATAAACACGCTAGGGCGCTGTCTAGCGTTGAAAGCGAACCGTTACGTCACAGAACCACTGAGAAAAAGTTCTGTGTCCTGTCAGGCACCCAGGTACACAGTTAAGTGCTAAGCGAACATAGAACGTGATCATGCGCTAATGTCCTCGCGGGAGTCACCCGCAATCTATGGGTCTGAACGCCAGGCCCTGAATACGGCAATCAAACTCCTCACCGGTTATCTAGGGCATCTAGGACACCGACCCTGACCAGCTAGCATACCAAACTCATCACCGATTAAGTCGGTATTCTAGGGGCTTATTTCAGCCGGGCCCTAACCACACACACGCATGACCACACTGGCGCAAAGCATATAATGGTTGATACTAGCGAATGACGGCTCAGCATTGCCACCCTTTTATAATAACAGCTACAGGACCTGCCAGAAACAAGGACCAATGAAACTTGTTCCAGAACACCAGTAGTCACAGGACCTTCCTGGCAGACCAATAGGAGCTGTTGAAGTACCTGAGCATGTGACCCCTGATCTCCAATGAGAGATCTCACCCTGGAGATGCTCAGAATGGAAAAACAAGGACTTTGTCCTAAAGATGTCTGCTCGCCGCTAACCAGTACTGGCCACAATAGCAGAGTCTGGAGGAGCAGCAGTAATCCTCTGCACACTGCCAGACTGGGCGAGATGCTGGGACCGACGTCTAAGCTGAGCAGAGTCCACTGCGGCCGGAGACGAATGGGAGACCGCAGCCGGAATGGCTCGAGATTCCCCTTGTGCAGAAGCGGGAACTCGACCCCTAACATTACCCCCATCCTAGGGCCCCCCCTTCTCTGGGCCTCGCTGTGTTCAAAAGCAGCGATGAGCGTGAACGTGCTTGGCAGGCTCCCAGGACCTATACTCAGGCCCATAACCCCTCCAATCCACCAAATAAAATATTTTGCCCCGTACCACCTTACACCCTACGATGGCATTCACCTCATGGTCATCTGTAGACGAATCCGATGTCCCGGCAGATGACTCGGAAAACCGGGACATGAGCACGGGTTTCAAGAGGGATACGTGAAAGGTGTCGGAGATACCCAGGCGTGGTGGAAGAGCCAAACGGTATACCACAGGGTTAACCTGCTCGAGGACCTTGAAAGGACCCAGGTAGCGGGGTGCCAATTTAGTGGACTCAACTCGCAGCCTAATGTTACGGGCGGAGAGCCACACCAAGTCCCCAGGAGCAAATGTTGGAGCGGGGCGCCGATGTGCGTCGGCGGAGTTCCTCATCCTCTCCTTGGATGCCTGAATGGCATCCTGGGTACAGTCCCAAATGTCCCGTGCCTCCACAGTCCAGTCTGCCAGCCTGGAGTCGGCGGAAGACATGGGCATGGGCACCGGAACACGCGGATGCTGACCGTAGTTCAGGAGGAATGGAGTCTGTCCGGTGGAGTCAGCCACAGCATTGTTTAGTGCAAACTCAGCCCATGGTAGCAAGGATGTCCAGTCATCCTGCCTGGCTAAGACAAAATGTCGTAGATAGGTGACCAAGGTCTGGTTGGCCCTCTCTACCAACCCATTCGTCTCAGGATGGTACGCTGAAGAGAGATTTAACTCAATACTGAGTAGACGACAAAGCTCTCTCCAAAACCGAGACGCAAACTGGGGACCTCGGTCACTGACAATTTTGTCCGGCATGCCGTGTAGACGGAAGATGTGCCTAACGAACAACGCTGCCAGAGCCCGTGCAGAAGGTAACCGTGGTAGCGGCACCAGATGCACCATTTTGGAGAAATGGTCAGTGATTACCCAAATGATGGTGCAACCCCGAGACTTGGGCAAGCCCACCACAAAGTCCATCCCAACCATCTCCCAGGGCCTGTCTGCCACCGGCAAAGGGTAAAGTAACCCAGCTGGCCGTTGTCGTGGAGATTTATTCTTGGCGCAGGAGACACACGCCCGAACATAGTCCCCAACATCACGGACCATATGCGGCCACCAGTATGTTCTCGCCAGCAATTCAGATGTCCTCTTTGCCCCAAAGTGTCCACCCACCCTGGACGAATGTGCCCAAGAGAGTACCTCCGGTCGCAAATTGGTAGGCACAAAAGTCTTGCCCGGGGGCACAGACTCTAGCGAAACCGGGGCCACTGTTCTCAGGCTCTCTGTGGGGACAATAAGCCGAGGCTCCTCCACCTCCTCCTTAGAGGACACCACAGAGCGAGAGAGAGCGTCGGCACGAATGTTCTTCTCTCCCGAGAGGAAATGGAGTGTGAAATTAAACCGGGAGAAGAACAAGGACCATCTGGCCTGGCGAGAGTTAAGCCGCTGGGCTGTCTGCAGATACACCAAATTTTTGTGGTCGGTGAAGACTTGGAAGGGAAAGCGGGGCCCCCTCCAGCAGATGTCTCCACTCAGAGAAGGCCAACTTCATGGCTAGCAACTCCCTATCCCCGATGGAATAATTCCTCTCCGCTGATGTGAAGGTCTTAGAGAAGAAGAAGCAAGGATGCTTCCGACCTTGAGCATCCTTTTGGAAGAGGACTGCTCCAGCACCAACGGATGAGGCATCCACCTCCAATAAAAATGGCTTATCAACATCGGGGCGATGTAGAATGGGAGCGCTAGCAAAATGAGACTTAATAGAAGTGAAAGCCTTGGAGACCTCTTCCGACCACAATTTGGGATTTGCTCCCTTCTTGGTGAGGGCTACCAAGGGAACTACCAAGGTAGAGAAATGGGGAATGAACTGGCGATAGTAATTAATGAACCCCATAAAGCGCTGCACCGCTTTAAGAGAGTGGGGTTCCTGCCAGTCCACCACAGCCTGTAGTTTGGCCAGATCCATAGCCAATCCCTGGGTTGAGATGATATAACCAAGGAAAGGTAAAGACTCCAGCTCAAACATACATTTCTCTAACTTGGCATAAAGGGAATTAGCCCGTAAGAGGTCGAAGACTCTGCAGACATCTCTCCGGTGGGAGTCAATATCTGGAGAGAAGATGAGTATATCATCCAGATATTCGTAATGCCCATCCCTGGTATTAAAATCCGTCTTCCATTCGTCCCCCTCACGGATGCGAATCAGGTTATAAGCACCGCGCAGATCTAGTTTAGTGAATACCCTTGCTCCCCGAAGCCTATCAAAGAGCTCAGAAATCATGGGCAGCGGGTACTTGTTTTTAACAGTGATGGCGTTAAGACCCCTGTAATCAATACACGGACGTAATTCTCCGTTCTTCTTCTGCACGAAGAAGAATCCCGCCCCTGCCGGTGACACCGACTTCCTAATAAACCCTCTTGCCAGGTTCTCCTGAATATATTGCGACATAGCCTCTGTCTCAGGAAGAGAGAGGGGATAGACCCTTCCCCGAGGAGGTTCTGCGCCAGGCAAGAGGTCGATAGGACAGTCATAGGGGCGATGAGGCGGAAGAGTCTCCGCAGCCTTCTTGGAGAACACGTCTGCATATGACCAGTAGCACTTGGGAAGTGGAGTAAGATCTGCGGGTAACTCAGTATTGGTAACCTGAACGCAACTCCTGACACATCTGCCTCTACATGCATCACTCCAACCCAGTATCCTACCCGAAGTCCACTCTATATGTGGGGAGTGGAAACGGAGCCAAGGTATACCTAGTAGGATCTCGTCTATTCCCTCGGGAAGGACGAGTAGGGAAATAAGTTCCTGATGGGAAGGAGATACAAACAATGCAAGTGGAACAGTCTGGTGTGTAATTTGTGAGGGCAATATCGACCCATTCACTACCCGGACAGTCACTGATTTGTCAAGCGCCACCAGAGGTATTGCGTGACGGCGAGCAAAGTTAGAGGACATGAAGTTCCCCTCTGCTCCTGAGTCCACGCAAAGGTCGGCGGTGAGAGTGGAAGTGCCTACAGTGATTGTCCCTTTAAGTGTCATCTTGGAGGAAAATGCCGCTGTCTCTAGTGAACCTCCTCCCAGGGCCACTAGACGCGATCGCTTCCCCGATCGCTGTGGACATTTGTTGGCATAGTGTCCTGTCTGCTGACAAAGGTTACAGACCACGGATACTCGGACGGTCCGAGACTTAGGTCCTGCATGAGGAACCTCTGTGGCCTTTTGGGGTTCGGACGCCAGATCGGGGGATTCGAGAGGTTTGGCAAAGGTGGGAGTCAACCGAATCCTCTGCCTACACTGGGCCCGCTCCAACCTCCGCTCGTGAAAACGGAGGTCGATGCGGGTAGATATGGAGATAAGCTTCTCCAGTGTGGCGGGAATCTCCCTGGTAGCCAAAGCGTCTTTAACATGGTCAGCCAGTCCTCGCCAGTAGACTGGAATGAGAACTTTATCCGACCAGTCTAGCTCTGAGGCCAGAGTCCGAAACTGGACGGAAAACTGACTGACCAAAGACGAACCCTGTGCCAATGCCAGCAGTTGTAGCGCCGTATCGTGGGTGACCTGAGGTCCTAAAAAGACCTTTTTAAGAACCTCCAGGAAACGAGGAGCACTCCGCACCACATGATCGTCGCGCTCCCACAGTGGCGTTGCCCACTCCAACACTCTGCCCGATAGAAGAGACAGTACAAAACCCACTTGTGCCCGATCCGTGGGGAAACGTGGAGCCAGAAGCTCGAGCTGTATAGAGCACTGACTCACGAATCCCCGACATTGCTTGCTGTCACCGTCAAGCTTGTCAGGAAGCGGGAGGTGGGATAATGTAGGGGCAGAGGACAAACTGGCTGCAGCCACACTAGCAGCCTGAACAGCGACTGCGGTAACAACCACAGCTGAGGTTGTGCGCTCTAGAGCTGCCAACCTACCCTCCAGCTGCTGGATGTACTGCTGTAGACGCTGGTCGTCCGCCATTTTACTGCCAAGACCCTGGCGCTAGTATTATGTTAGGGTCTGCGGAACGCACCAAATATATGAGGTAGAGAGATGCGTTCGCAGCCCAGGGTCCACCGTGCAGGCGGAACCTGCTGCTAGTAAAATGGCGCAAGACGCAAACTCTGTTATCCCGCAGAGTCGCCAAAATAAAACACCGCAATGCGCTGTGGCAATATGTGCGAACTCTGTTATTTCACAGAGCCGCTAGAAGGAGTGCCGCAGTGCAATATGGCGATGTGTGCGAACTCACTGAACACAACTGAGTCGCAAAATAAACACGCTAGGGCGCTGTTTAGCGTTGAAAGCGAACCCTGTTACGTCACAGAACCACTGAGAAAAAGTTCTGTGTCCTGTCAGGCACCCAGGTACACAGTTAAGTGCTAAGCGAACATAGAACGTGATCATGCGCTAATGTCCTCGCGGGAGTCACCCGCAATCTATGGGTCTGAACGCCAGGCCCTGAATACGGCAATCAAACTCCTCACCGGTTATCTAGGGCATCTAGGACACCGACCCTGACCAGCTAGCATACCAAACTCCTCACCGATTAAGTCGGTATTCTAGGGGCTTATTTCAGCCGGGCCCTAACCACACACACGCATGACCACACTGGCGCAAAGCATATAATGGTTGATACTAGCGAAAGACGGCTCAGCATTGCCACCCTTTTATAATAACAGCTACAGGACCTGCCAGAAACAAGGACCAATGAAACTTGTTCCAGAACACCAGTAGTCACAGGACCTTCCTGGCAGACCAATAGGAGCTGCTGAAGTACCTGAGCATGTGACCCCTGATCTCCAATGAGCGATCTCACCCTGGGCATGCTCAGAATGGAAAAACAAGGACTTTGTCCTAAAGACGTCTGCTCGCCGCTAACCAGTACTGGCCACAATAGCAGAGTCTGGAGGAGCAGCAGTAATCCTCTGCACACTGCCAGACTGGGCAAGACACTGGGACTGACGTCTAAGCTGAGCAGAGTCCACTGCAGCCGGAGACGAATGGGAGACCGCAGCCGGAATGGCTCGAGATTCCCCTTGTGCAGAAGCGGGAACTCAACCCCTAACAGCTGCAGTCCACTGCAAGCAGCAAACCAGCAGAGAAAATCAAACAGAGGAAAAAATATCAGCAAACACTTATCTGAAGGAGAGCAGGAAACTAGCAGTGCTTCAAGCAGGAACAATTGATAACTGGCAATGCTGTTGGGAACTCAGGCCACTTATATCCTACCATTCAGCGCCAGCTGAAGGCCATTCGGTAATCAGTTCATTACCCTCAGCAACCACCGGAGGGAGTCCCAGCTCAGAAGCCACCTCCAGCATATTCACAGCACATTACCCTTTTTCTACTTTTTATATTCTGGTGTGATCAATACTGAGCCTGGGAGAGCCAGTGTCTGACTCTGTCAAAATATACGGAGATTTCAATTTCCCCAACCCTGTATACAGCTGTCCGCTTGTAATACATTCCCCTTTTTCTAATTTTTATATTCTGGTGTAATCAATACTGAGCCTGTGAGAGCCAGTGTCTGACTCTGTCAAAATATACAGAGATTTACAATTACCCCAAGACTGTATACAGCTGTATGCTTGTGATACAGTACCCTTTTTGGCAGAAAGTCCTCCTCCACCCACCACTCTAAGTGCATCATTGACACCTGGAACATTGGTCCACATGTGTGATTATTTCTTGTGGATCTGCTTTTTATATTCTTGTCTAATCCATAAAGAGCCTGTGAGCTTCAGTGTCTGCCTCCTGAAATATATATGGAGATTAAGAATATTTTCACTATACTATATATACCTGGTATCTGCTGATACAGTACCCCTTTTTCTTCTGAGTATATTCTGGTGTGATCCATACTGAGCCTGTGAGAGTCTGTCTGTTACTCCGGAAATATATACGGAGATTTAAAAATTACCCCAACACTGTATACAGCTGTATGCTTCTGATACATTACCCTTTTTATACTTTTTATATTCTGGTGTGATCCATACTGAGCCTGTGAAAGCCTGTGTCTGACTCTGGCAAAACATACGGAGATTTACAATTACCCCACACTGTAAACAGCTGTACGCTTCTAATACATTACCCTTTTTCTACTTTTTATATTCTGGTGTAATCCATACTGAGCCTGAGAGCATCTGTGTCTGCCTCCTGAAATATATACGGAGATTTAAAAATTACCCCAACACTGTATACAGCGGTACGCTTCTGATACAGTAACATATATCTGCTGGTATTTTGGGTACATTATCACAAAAATGAGGTAGTATGGTGGAAGAGGCCATGGACGTGGGCGAGGGGGGTCAGCTGGGAATGATGGTGGTGGTGGAGCATCTGCTGGAAGTGCCATAAGCAAAATAGCACCTAAGGCAGGAGGTGTTGAGCCGGCGTCATTGTCTGGCTCAAGATGGCCTGGAAGGCTCCCTTTACTGGGAGTAGTTTAACTGCTTTTTAAGCCGGAGCATCAGGAACAGGTTTTGGCTTACACTGCCGAAACAGCCTCCTGCTCTATCGCCTCCTCTTCTGAAGTTTCAAAAAATGCAAGCACTGAGTCGTCAGTGCAGGCTCTGGTCAGGAACAACACTTTTCCTTGTGTGCTTCACCACCCACCAAAAGTCAAGGATGCGTCAGCCCACACTTCAGATTACTCCATAGAGCTTTTTTCACATACCATGCCTGGGTTATCAAGTAAAATCCTGAATTCCCCAGTCCAACATGAATCTGACATGGAGTGCACTGATGCACAGCCACTGCTATATGATTGTGCTGGCACATTCAACCAGAGCACTACATTGCCCTCGCAGTCTACTGAGCCAGAATGTGACCCTGATGAAACTCAGGTGCCCGTTCCCGCATACTATACCACCTTACACGGTGACACAGAGGAAGGTGCAGATGAAATTGAAGAGGAAGTGATGGATGACCCAGTTGTTGACCCGGATTGGCATCCATTGGGGGAAGAGGATGCTGCTGGCAATAGCTCAGAAGAGGAGAAGGATCCACAGCAGGCATCGAAAACGCAGCAGCGATTATCTGGCAGGCCCATAGCAGTACAAAAACATGTTAAAAAAACAAAAAGAGTTGCAGTACAGCTTGGCCAGATGGTCAAATTAGCACAGCGTGCGTTCCCTGAAAATTTATAACATAGTAGGAAGAGTCCAGTGTGGCACTTTTTTGACCAAAATCCTACTGATGAGGCAAAGGTTATCTGTAAGAAGTGCGGAAGGACCTTTAGCCGAGGGAAAAATATCATAAATTTGAATACCAGTTGCATGCTTAGAAATTTAATGAACATGCACTTGCAAGTGTGGATGGACTACAAAACCTACAAATCCCCCCAGGGCCGGCGTCAGCACCTGGCGCACCCGGTCAAGTGCCGGTTCCCAGAGCAGGTGGGGGGGCCGACTCAAGGGCCACTCATAGTACAAAAAAGGTTGTGTGACGGTGGGAGGGCCCACTCACCGTCAGAGACACCAGCGTACTATGAGGGGCCCTGTGCCAGTACCGTCGCCCATGAGTTGGCCCCCCTGCTTGCTCAGGGCCCCAGCACTTGCAATACTTACCTCTCCATGCTCCACCGCTGTGACGTCTTCAGCGTTTCCTGACAGTGACGCGATGACGTCACGTCTGTACGCCCTCTGCCTAAACAGTCCAAGTGCAGAGAGCTGTAAGATGGTGACGCTGAGGAGTCCAGAGTAGAGCAGTGCACAGCGAGGAGAGGTATTTCATTTTTTTTAATGTTTGGAGCAATATATGGGGAGTATTATACACTGGAGAATTATAAATGGGGCCCAGCATACACTTGAGCATCATAGATAGGGCCCATCATATACTGGAGCATTCTAAATGGGGGAAATCAGACACTGGACCAGCATTTATGGGGCCCATTATACACTGGATTATTAATAATGGGGCCCATTATATATGAAGCATGATTTTGGCCAATAAGACACTGGAGCATCATCCACGGGCCCCATCATATACTGGAGCATTCTAAATGGGGCAGATCAGACACTGGAGTAGGATCCATGGGGCCCATCATATACTGGAGCGAATATCGAAAAGAGGGAAAACAGACACTGGAGCAGCATTTACGGGGGACCATTACACAATGGATTATTAATAATGGGGCCCATTATATAAGGAGCATGATTTTGGCCCATAAGACACTGGATCATCATCCATGGAGCCCATCATATACTGGAGCATTCTAAAAGGGGGAAAACAGACACTGGAGCAGCATATACGGGGCCCATTATACACTGGAGCATTAAAAATGGGGCCCATTATATATGGAGCATTTTTTGGCCCATAAGCCACTGGAGCATCATCCATTGGGCCCATCATATACACTTTGAGCATTCTAAATGGGGCAGATCAGACACTAGAGCAGCATCTACGGGACCCATTATACACTTGAGCATTATAAATGGGGCCAATTATATATGGAGCATTATTTTGGCCCATAAGACACTGGAGCATCATCCATGGGGCCCATCATATACTTTGAGCATTCTAAATGGGGCAGATCAGACACTGGAGCATCATCCATGGGACCCATCATATACTGGAGCATTCTAAATGGGGCAGATCAGAAATTGGAGTAGCATACATGGGGCCCATCATATACTGGAGCATTCGAAAAGGGGGGAAACAGACACTGGAGCAGCATTTACAGGGATCATTATACAATGGATCATTAATAATGGGGCCCATTATATATGGAGCATGATTTTGGCCCATAAGACACTGGAGCATCATCCATGGGGCCCATCATATACTGGAGCATTCTAAATGGGGCAGATCGGACAGTGGAGCTGCATCTACGGGGCCCATGATACAATGGATCAATAATAATCGGGCCCATTATATATGGAGCATGATTTTGGCCCATAAGACACTGCAGCATCATCCATGGGGCCCATCATATACTGGAGCATTCTAAATGGGGCCCATATTATATGGAGCATTATTTTGGCCCATCATACACTGGAGCATCATCCATGGGGCTCATGTTATACTGGAGCATTCGAAAAGGGGGAAAACAGACACTGGAGCAGCATTTATGGGGACCATTAAACAATGGATCATTAATAATGGGGCTCATTATATATGGATCATTATTTTGGCCCATCATACACTGGAGCATCATCCATGGGGCCCATCATATACTGGAGCATTCTAAATGGGGCAGATCAGAAATTGGAGTAGCATACATGGGGCCCATCATATAATGGAGCATTCGAAAAGGGGGGAAACAGACACTGGAGCAGCATTTACAGGGATCATTATACAATGGATCATTAATAATGGGGCCCATTATATATGGAGCATGATTTTGGCCCATAAGACACTGGAGCATCATCCATGGGGCCCATCATATACTGGAGCATTCTAAATGGGGCAGATCGGACAGTGGAGCTGCATCTACGGGGCCCATGATACAATGGATCAATAATAATCGGGCCCATTATATATGGAGCATGATTTTGGCCCATAAGACACTGCAGCATCATCCATGGGGCCCATCATATACTGGAGCATTCTAAATGGGGCCCATATTATATGGAGCATTATTTTGGCCCATCATACACTGGAGCATCATCCATGGGGCTCATGTTATACTGGAGCATTCGAAAAGGGGGAAAACAGACACTGGAGCAGCATTTATGGGGACCATTAAACAATGGATCATTAATAATGGGGCTCATTATATATGGATCATTATTTTGGCCCATCATACACTGGAGCATCATCCATGGGGCCCATCATATACTGGAGCATTCTAAATGGGGCAGATCAGACACTGGAGCATCATCCATGGGGCCCATCATATAATGGAGAATCATATGGGGTTCATTATTTATGGGGCATCATATAGGGTATGGAGCATCATATGGGGCCTATTCTGTATGGAGCATTATATGGAGTCAATTCTGTATGGAGCAATATATGGGGCCCATCATATACTGTATGGAGCTTTATATGCGACTCATTATACTGTTTGGTGCAATGTGTGGGGCTCATTGTACTCTATGGGGACCGTCCTATACTTTATGGCACATTATATGGGGACTACACTAAAGAGACTCAAAAATTCAATATAAACAGCACAAAAAGGCAGCAAAACTCACCTGCCCAGATCTCAGAACAAATGCACTACAGGGTGCAGCCAGCCCATAAAGCAAGATATTAGCAGCACAGGTGCAATTGCACAATAGAGGCCCGCATAGGGTGCTGTTCACACAATGATACTGCACAGTGTCCGGTTCACAGCCAGGTTACAAGCTTACGTATTTTGGCCAAAATATTAACTAATACCCCACTATTTATGAATTTTTTGCACTTTATTTTTCGGGGTGCAGCCGAGCCCAGGCACGTTTGGTCTCGCAAAAGGGGTGTTCACACTGTTGCGCATTGAGAGTGTACTGGCCAGCCCGCCTAGTCGAATAGTAGGGACGTAATTAATAGGCTGTGAACCGGACACTGTGCTGTATCCTTGTGTGAACAGCACCCTATGCAGGCCTCTATTGTGCAATTGTATACTGAGCAGTCACCCCTTCTTTGAATGGGTATGTGGAGAGTGGCTGTTTAATCTGGTATTTTGCACCTGTGCTGCTAGCATCTTGCTTTATGGGCTGGCTGTACCCTGTACTGCATTTGTTCTGAGATCTGGGCAGGTGAGTTTTGCTGCCTTTTTGTGCTGTTTATATCACATTATATGGGGACTATCATATACTGGAGCAGTATGTGGAGCTCATCATATACTGTATGTAACATTATATGGGACCAATTATTCTGTATAGAGCAATATATGGGGCTCATTATTCTGTATGGCGCACTATGTGGTGGCCATAATACTGTATGGAGGAATATAGTGTCCGGTTTTTGAGCTATTGTAGATTTTAACATAGATATCAGTCATGTCAAGTAAGAAGTGAAGTATTTTTCATTGTACTATACCTATATTTCTCTGCCGTATCGGAGCATCATGAATTGTGGTATGTGTTAAAGGGGCCCATTGACACTTTTTGGCCCGGGTCACATGAAAACCGGGAGCCAGCCCTACCCCCCACAAGTTTTGCCAAATAACCCCCAGTTTTCAATGCGACTATTATTATAAAGTTAATTAAGGTTGCCAAGCTTAAGTAATAAGAATTTATGCTGTTGGCATTGAAATGGGCACTGTAGGTGTGTTTACTGTCCTCCACTCCCTGCCGACTTTGCTTACCCATTTACTTGCATTGTGTTTCGTGTTTCAGTCACACCCCAACTTTTCCCGATAGTCTGCCGATTTCGTTCGACCCGAATTTTGAGAAAGTCGGGTTTCATGAAACCCGACTCGACCCTTAAAAAAGGGAAAGTCGCTCATCTCTAATAGAGAGTAAAAAGTAAATTACTAAAAGTAAAATAAGATAAAGCATAGTTAGTATTGCCACGTGTATAATTGTGCAAACAGAAACATTATGAAAATATGTATGCTTTAAAGTGAAATTCTTAATACCAAGAAGATCAAGATTGAGTAAAATGTCCTGAAATTTGAGGTTTCATGCGAATTCAGGAAAAAATCTGCCTGGCACCATTTCCTACACTGCTGAAACATCACCATTTTGTGCTGTCACTTGGGCCTCCTAATAATAGCCAGCAACTACTACAATTTATGGATTATTATTTCAAGT